>KL267982.1:12600-23380 GCA_000699545.1 Podiceps cristatus
CCTTTCACATATGCTTTTATCCCACAATCAAAGCAAATCTGGAGTTTTCAGTAGGTTCAGATGTGATCAAACTCAGTGAACACACAGGGAATCTCACTGTACTATGACTACAACCTCTGCTGTGAACCTGGCTTGAGGCTGGATTTAGGAAGGTTCAAGTCTCCACCAACCTATCGTTACACTGTCAAGCTTTTTTGGGTATGCAACAAATTGACGGATGGAGGCATTCTGCTATTTTATTGAAACAAATTAAAGAAAAATCACACAGCCAGAGGGACGATGAAAAAAATGCAGATGGATAACTGCAACCTGTTGTCTGTATGTACTATTGGGGGGAAGAGAGATCTACAATTCTGTACCCACACTGCTTATAAATTTTACACTAAGTAGTCACAGAAAAGACAAACAGAAAGGGAGAGACAATTCAAGAGGCAGAGACCATAGATTTGCAGTTTCCGCTCCTAGCTGAATTCAGTAAATGCAAACCAAAATCTTGTTTGCTTTTTAAAATGTCCTCGGAGATTTTGCATTTCCAGCCACTCTGTGGCCCACTGCATGGGACTCCTGCACTTTTGCGCACACTTCCATACTCCATAGATACTTTATGGCCTCATCACAAGGTCTCTATGGAAAGCGACAGATCCAGGTGTGAAACATTTCAAAATCGGGAGACAAGTGGATTCAGGTGAGTTACTGGGCTACTATGTAAAAGTTGCTGACCGCACCATGACTACCACCACTACCTTACGTTCTTGAATAAAAGTGTGACTGCTCACTGTGGACCACCTCAGCTTCCCTAAGGAATTACACCCCTGGGCAGATTTGGATTTGGGGTTATGTAATCTGTAGATCTCAGATAGCCTCAAGCAACATATAGATGGACATATACCAAGATGATACACAGCTTTTGAGCCTGTTTAAAAGAGCTCTGGACAGAAGATAAGAGTGCCTGTAATATTTCAGATACCTCACTGAGTTAAATGAGTGTACATGGATTGTTTTGTTGCATATGTACAACAATCCTAGGTTCGAGTTTTGAGTTATGTTTTATCTTCCCTTAAGTGCTCTGTAAAATTAGCGAATTAAGACTCAGAACTTTATTTTGAGATAGGTGAGAAATATTAGACGTAGATTACTGTTGGTTAAGAGAAGGCATTGTGAGATTGTTCACATTTACAGACATTAAGTCACTGGCACAATCACGACTACTCCCGGGCATACTCATTCTGATCCATGACTCACTGGATACCATTCCACTGTCAGTTTTACATCTGCTTTTTATATATATACAATTTTATAGAGAGAAAGTTTATTTCCTCTATGATTGCACGTTGTGCTTTTCCTTCAAAGGGGAATTTTATTCAAAGATTACAATTATTCAAAATCACAAATGGTATTTGTTTCATGGTTAGAAATGAAGTATTTATCATCTCTTACTTTATCTACATTTGTCTCCTTTTCTGCATTAGGTCTCAGAAGTTGTTGAAAGGTTTCCTGCACTCTGAAATGACAGAAAGCCTTGTATAAAGGACACCCCTATTTTACACCTAAGGAATATTGCTTAATAGGTATTAATTTGAAGAAATATATTGTACAGTAAAGCTTTTGACAAGACTACCAGCCTTCTGAACACTCAGTATTTGTCTGATCAGAAGCACCTAATGTCACCGCACACGCTACAATGGAAACTCTAAGACAAATGCAAAGTTTTGGTATCTGCGTTACCTGTATGTATCCTATAGCATCCGGTACGGTGTTCGCCACTCTTCTAGTTTCTTGCTGCTCATCTCTGAACATAAGAGCTCGTCCACTTGTTTCTAATTCACCTTTCCTTTCTATCTGGAATGCTCCTACAGAACTTTGTACTGAAAGGACTGGTGTGCAGCTGGACATGAAATTTTTTTCTCTCATTGGAAGCACACTGAAGACAGCCATTGGGCAAAACATCACTCTCTTCTATCCAGACAGGCTTGGCTACTATCCTTACAAAAATGAAGTCACAGGAGAGGCGTTCAATGGAGGACTCCCCCAACTCTCACTGCTGCAGAACCATTTAAAAAAAGCCAAAGAGGACATCCAGTTCTATATTCCTTCGGACGAACAGTTTGGATTGGCTGTCATTGATTGGGAAAACTGGAGACCTGTGTGGATAAGGAACTGGGGATCAAAAGACATTTATAGACAGGAATCCATTGAACTAGTTCAACAGAGAGACCTCAGTCTATCAGAAGCCGAAGCCAGGTCTATAGCTAAAATGGAATTTGAAGCTGCAGCAAAAGCAATTATGTTGGAATCTTTAAAGTTGGGCATAGAAATGAAGCCAAATCGTCTGTGGGGATATTACCTTTATCCAGACTGTTATAACTATGATTACAAACAAAACCCACATAATTATACAGGAACCTGTTTAGATATTGAAATAGAAAGAAATAATGAGCTTAATTGGTTGTGGGAGGAAAGCACAGCACTTTATCCATCTGTCTATCTAGAGACAGCCTTAAGATCTTCCAGAAATGCCCAACTCTTTGTTCGCAACAGAGTTCAAGAAGCCATTAGAATTTCCTATGTCTCTAATTCTACTCATCCCCTTCCAGTTTTTGTATATACACGTCCAGTATTCACAGATGTCTATGAGGAATATCTCTCCCAGGTGAGTGGAGCTAGACCTTAAATATTTCAAATTTAAAAGAAATTGCCAGGTGACACTTATTTAGCAAATATGCTAACTTCTATCAGAAAAAAAAAGTGTGATTTTCTATAGAAAATTAAATGAATACATCAAAGAAATCTGATCAAACAGAACACTAAGAGGTCTATTTTCAAACATTCCTCATGATATTTATCAAATAGTGTTTTATTCTCTGAGTAGTTCTTACATGTAGCAAAATATTACAAAGCTAGAAAGCGTATTTAGTATATTAAGTCAGAGGAAAGAATTTAAAGTAACCTTTTCCAAAGAGAATTAGTAAAACTGGGTAGCCTAATGTCTGCTTTTTAGGTTATAAGAAAAAGCAATAAAAGGGACTATTTTTTCCCCCCTTAAAAAGGGGTTTAAAAGCTAGTGAGAAAATTCTGTCCTTAGTTGTATTTGAGTAGCTTTTCACATGGTATCTCAGCATCTTGTGGTTAGTCAAGGTTAGGCTCTGATTAAGATCTAATCATCTTATTGCAGTTCTGACTACACTTTTCCCTTCACATTTCTATATACACCCACCCTATCAGAGATATTACCAATCTGGGGAATCTCTTCCTGGTCATCCAGGCCAGGAGGAACGGGAAGTTGTTGTGGTCCTGGTGACGGCATTATGTCTGGTGTCCTCTCACATCCTGGACAGAACACCATCAGGCACTGCCCCCAGCTCTGTGGATACCTTCAGGGAGCAAGAGGTGCTGCCAGAGCTCCTGCTGGACTCCTAGTTAATAATTTAAATCCTGTAATCCTTACATTCTTCTTTTCATGTGTTGTGCCCTGTAGTAATTTGTGGATTTTTTTGTTTTTTTTCTACCCGTAGTCCTCTCCCATCTCAGATGGGCTTTAAGATTTTGTTAGGGCCGGGCTAATAGCTGACCCTAAAATGACAACTGAAACAGAAACTGAACTGAAACAGAAAATTCCCAAATCAATCTCTGTAAAAGGCCAGAGATGTTCTCTGGAGAAAAGAGATTCCTGTTGGTAAAAGCTCTTTCTCTTGCTACTTTTCCACTTTAATGCTTTCTGGTAACTGAAATTAAGTTTAAAGAAAAAAAAAAAAAAAAGAAAAAGCTGTGCTTTCAAGCCTCTGCTTCAGGCAGCATTACTGTAACTGGTTACTACCAACGCTGAGCTGCCAGGAGCCAATGCAACAACATGTAAGACTTCAAATGGCTGGAGAAGTGTACGTCACATGCCTAACCACTGGCTCAGTTTTACAGCCTTGTTTTTCTGACCAGATGACATATATACATTGGATATAGTTGGCAACACATTCTGGCATCACCTGTGCAACCCAATCCCAGAAGAAAATATTGTAATTGAGAGCAGAATGTTTGCATCATGTACAATTGCTTGCTGTTTTCAAAGTAGTTATTTTGGATATGTAATTTACTAGATGCATTATACCTTTGGCCTTATGTTATAGCTTACATATATCAGTATGATTCTTTGCACATTTCCTCTCAGGATGACCTTGTAAATACCATCGGAGAATCTGCTGCACTGGGTGCTTCTGGAATTGTGATCTGGGGTGATATGAATTTAACACAAAATAAGGTATGCCAGATTAATTATTATATGACTTTTTTAAAGAGCAATAAAGTGAGGAGCTCATAAAGCATTATGATTACTTACATCATATCTTCTACTTTAAAAATGATGACTCCATATTGCCAACAGTCTTCTCTAGTCAAAAAACAAGCACATTTGAGGCTTATGAAGACTGTCATTGACCACACAGAGTAAGAGTTCAATCTTTCAGAAGATCAGTGGACAAGCTACCACTGATGGCTGTAGGCCAGTTAGCACTCGTTTATTTAAGGAAAGAATTCCTGTATCTTCATTACAATCCAGTCATGAGGTACAGAAAAAATTACTTGTGCTTGCCCACGATTTTTAAAAGACCCTTCTCCTCAGCAGTAATATTTAAAACACTAGGAGTCAGTCTGTGAAATTTCAGCTCTAGCCTGTTCTGCGTGTTGTAAGTAGTACTTTGATTAATTTCATTGTAAGAAAGATCTGAGTCAGAAGAGGAAAAAAGTCCAATTTCTTTTAGGAAGGTCAAATACATAGCCTGAGAAACGCTGTTATAAGGACATTCAAATAAATATTTTATATAATAGATATAATAACCTACTGTATGGAAGACTCTTCCGAAGTCTTCTAAGAGCAAAGAACTGAAACTCTTCAGCACTGCTGGGCCTCCTGTGACAGAAAGCATGGCCAAATAAACCTCCCCTCTGGAAGGGTCAAATCCCCCAAAGCATCCCACTTTGACTCTTTTTTGTACGTACCTGCCTTTGAGAAAGCCTATCAGTTGCACCTGAAGCTTTTTGGCCCATTACTCCAATACCATAATATAGATGAGCAATAACTTTTATTGCTTGAATTTTGAGATGTGTGAGCAAACAGAACTTGCCACAGCCCAGTCAGACTATGTATTTGTGCACTAATTGCACCTTCCCCCCACCCCCCCCCAGCTATCACAGTCAGCCTTTTAGCAATGAAATATTACTGTGAGCCTCACTTCTGCAAGAATTGCATCAACCAAAATTTCTAGGCAGGGTTTTTATATATACCTAAAAGAAAAACAAAGAATCTACATATAACTCTGCTTCACCAAAGTGATCTGCATGGTTGTAAATATCTATATGTGTGTATTAGGCAAATACCCTAAGGAGATACAGTGTCAGAAACAAAGGGTTCCCAAAGTCTCTGGTTATTGAACTACACCAAGTATACACAGAATATATGCCGAATTCGAATGATTAGTTCTCTAAGTATACTTTCAATTTGACCATCCTCCCAAAATGCTTTCAATTCAAAATGCCGTGAAAGCTCCCTACGCCTGCAGCCCAGCTATTCAGGTCAGAGGAAAAATGAAGAGTCTCACAGAGATGATTTGATAGGAAACTTATTTGTTCAGGCTGAAGAAGTGAAGGGTTTTTTTGGTTGGTTGGTTTTTTTTCCCCCCAAGATCCCTTCAAACCATTCAAGGCTTAAAAGGGAACTTCAGTCCTTCATGCAACCTTTTTAAATGCATCTGATTCAAAATGCTACATGAAATGTACAGATAAAAATGAAAGCTTAAAGTCATGTCATTTCTGATATAAGTGCTTTTCATAACATCTCCAGCAACCACCCAACATAAATTTGCTGTGATCCTTGAACTATATAGCAACTTCCCAGATTAACTTGCTTCCAACAACCAGTTGTAACTATTATCAAAGCCTCAGGAGAAACATTCATAGATATCCACTACGGTACTGCTATTAGAACGAGAGCATTTTAATGGTTTCTGTCCTAAACTATTCAGGTATGATGTTCTTTTCACAGAACACCTGTAGAACTCTGGACAACTATCTTAGGAGGACTTTGACCCCATACCTCATCAATGTCACGATGGCAGCCAGAATCTGTAGCCAAGTGTTATGCCAAGACTCTGGTGCTTGTGCACGGAAAAAATGGAATTCCAGTGACTATCTTCACTTGAATCCTGAGAATATTGTCATTCAAATGACAAAGGATGGAAAATACACTCTACAAGGGCAACCAGCATTTCAGGATCTGCAAACATTCATAGAAAAATTTGATTGCCACTGTTATGCAGGGCACAGTTGTGAACCCAGAGCTGATATAAACGACATCCATTACCTCCATGCTTGCATTTCAGAAGATATTTGCATTCAGATATCTTCAAATTCTCTTTCTAATATAGAAGCCTCTGAAGGAAAGATCCTGTCTAACAGAACTGTATTTTCATTTACCTCTCAGAGTAAGGAGACATTATCTACACATCCTAAAATAGAAGATTTCCAATCTACCTTTGGAAATAATATACTCAATATAACAACTGCAGAATATAACACTGTCACCGCTGCCACTAGATATGATTTAGAAGCAAATGACACTCTTACTTTCAGTAATTCTTCGTCCTGTAAGATAAGGATGTTGAATCTGTTTTGTTTAATTCTGATTTTGAGAACCTTAATATGAATGACACACAGCAGTGAGAATATTCCTTTCCCTGGCTGTGTTTGAAATTCTAAAGGTTTTATTAAGAAGAAAAAAAAAATCTAAAAGGCATATGGTCTTATCTGTATCAGGTAACTTTTTCTGTTCCATAGGTGACACTTCAGCTTGAATATATTTCTTCAGTTTAGTTCTATAAACTACTATTTGTGCCAAAGATATACTGGTCTGTATATACACTGATTACACCATATAAAAGGATAATCCAGAATAAGGAACATTTTTTTACAGTTTACATTTTTAACTTATATTTGGGGGGAAAAAAAAAAAAGTTATAATGCCATATTGTATACTTCAAGGTAAGACAGTTAAAATACATCTCAATGTGGATTTCATCGAGTCTCAGCAATCAACAGGTTTGATGCTCTATGCAGGAATTAATTTTCTTCCATATGAAAATTAGCTCTTAAAAATATTTGGCTTTACATCTTTAGGACTTTGCAGCATAAAAATAATCTGATTAATGCAGTATTTCTTAACTCTTCGCAGTATCTACAGGGACACTGTGGTTTTTCTTTTAATTAAATATATTTGTAGCTCTTCAAAAGGTTCTAACTTTAATGTAAATGTTGACTTCAAATACTATGGCTTCATTATTTAAAATTTGAGCTGTAGCTATTTATCCTTCTTTCTTCTCCTCTTCTCCCAAGCCCTCTCCCTTATTTCAGATACCCCCTCCTTGGCTTTCAGTTGTTTTGTCTGGCCAATACTCACAACCCATCCGATCTGCCACCGCACTCCCTACCGGTGCAGCTCACCAGTCCTAGTTTCTCCAGCCAGCTCTAGCAACCAGATAGGTCTGTCCGTGCCATTTGGACAAAAGCCTGTGAGTGTGGGACTTTCTCTATGCCTGACTGTTTCCTGAGCAGCCTCTGGTGGAAACCAGTTTGTTCCTTAGGAAAACCCAGCAGTGGAGGCTTCAAGATGCAGTAATGCTGGCTACTTGGGACTCCCTTTTTTCAATTCCAGTGCCTGTGATCCCCAGCCTCAGGACCACATTTTGATCCAGTCTGCTGACAGAACTAAAACAATTTGCTTAACACTATTTCATTGCCAAAAGCAGTGTCAAAGTAGCAGAGATACCTCAGAAGAAAACTACTCCCAGTATCGTATCAAGAGCTTAGTCATCATTTACATATAGTCAGTTTAAGCATTTAGAGGCAATTAACTGCAGTTTATTTGATAAAATCACCTTTTCAAATTGTTATGTCAGATGCTTAATGGATTGCTGGACTTCTGATGGATGAAGAGTGGCTGCCGGCATGGACACATTTAAAAAGTCTCCCTAGAGCTAGGCATGATCTGCATAAATAAATCACTGCCTCCCACAGATACAACCTGCCTCACTAATGGAAATACCTGGGATTTCAATATAGCAGCCTTTTATTTGCAAAAAAAAAGTTCATGCCTTAATCTAGCAGAAAACATATTATATCCCTTGCCTCTGAATTTTCAGGTTGCCAGTCATAACAGATGTGCAGAAAAGCAGACAAAGCCTTTAGATTTAACATGAAGAAATAATGTTATATGGCTTTTGGACAGCAAGTTATCAAGAGGAAGTGACAATTTTCTCATTGCAGTTATGGTGTGGAGTTCACAAGTCAAAGCTATTTCTGCCATTAATATTCCAAGAAGAATCATGAATAAAAAATACATATCTAGCAGACTGGCACAAAAGAAACCAGCGGGTTTTGATCACCCCTGTAAAAACATGTTTTTTTCACTGCAGCTTTGATATTGGTTATTTGATCTCGGGTAAACAAAAGCCACAGTATCATTATTCCTGTACCTGAGATCCCTCTCTTTTCACACTGCAGTTGTGATAACTAGCAAAGGATTTCTAAAAACTGGAAACATCCTTAAGACATATTGTATGACTTATATGAAGTTTTATTTTTTCAGCAAATCGCTTTAACATGTTTAAAATTTTACGTTGGCACACAAAGTTCTAGTTCAAAGGCTGCACTGCTTTTTAAATGTTTCACAAAGGTTCCTGAGGTTAGGCTTGTTTGTACCTAGTGCTCTGAAAGTCACTACAACTGGACCACTTTGTGATAAGACAGCTTGCCGGTTCACAAAATCTTTAAGTCTCACCATAAATATTTCTATCAGCCAAGTAACAACAAGCAGAGCATTTGTGATGGGGAAAGCGTGAAATCACCAGAAAAGAAGGACAAGAAGTTAAAATCATGGAAGAGTTGAGACAGAGCACCCAGGACCTCCCAGGAAATGTAGAGGAAGTGAACTGCGTAAGTGAAAGGGTGAAGCAATGGGGAATGTGGACAGACCAGTCTCTTCCCATTCAAGTTTATCTACCTGGCATTTAATATCAACAACCTTTCTCCAAGGCCCACTGGAAAGATAAAGGAACTCAGTAACTGATACCTCAGATTAGATCTATCCATCTGATCCCACCTCTTTTTTTCTTGAGAGCGGCCAGGACCAGAAAAGTAAAAGGCAGGTGAGAGGAAAGCAGACTATTGCAATAAACTATCCACAGAAATGTGTCCTCCTAAGTGCCATCCATAAATACCTCTATGTCTATTGCTCTGATGTACAATGCTTTACCAGCCACCTTTCAAACGTTCATTTGGGATATTTATGTTACTTACATGTATCTGCAATTCAAGCTTTAAATCCTACAAACTTCTTGTCATAGTGAGATTCAGGCCAGCTACCTGCTGTGTAAAATTATAATATTTTCCAAACATATTATTTTGCTCTGTATTATATTTGCCTTGCCTACATTCTGTTACAGTCAGTGAGCCTCCATGGAGTAAGGTATGAAAAAAGAAGGAAAACAGAAGGAAAAAAGAAGGAAAAGGGATGATATACCTTACATTGCTGGTGACTATCTTGTGTTCTCCTAAAGCAGACCCTCTCCTCCCCCCAGAATATCCGCCTTCCGTTCACTGCATTTCCTGTAATCATTACTTGTCTCTGTAGCCTTATAGTTTCAGTTTTTTTATGTTCTTGTGTTTTTCTAAAGATTAAATACTAGAGAAATGTTCATTTCACTTTGATTGCCTTTCATTATTTTTTACTTCTCCCATGCAGGTGGAATTCAGGCTAGCAGTACTCGGGGACTGGGAAATGCTAAAATGGGCTTGATGAAATGATCTAAAAGTTTTTTAACTACCTCCAGTGCCTTTCTTCAATGTGTAGAAATTTTGCTAAAATTTTAATTGAAATTCTGCTTCTCTATCTGAAGAATCTGGATCTGTTTTTTTGTGTTGCTTATTCTGGGACATCCAAAGATGTCCTTCTAAGAAAGATGCACTTCTAAGAAAGATGCCTATTGGCACTTACAGAACTTGAAGTGAAATCATAGATTAGTTCCTGCCTTAACAGTTTCTTGCTTCTCTCTCTGTATTAAGAATAAGAACATGGAGAGAGATTTTGAGAGAGAGAGGGCAGTAAGACCACTTTGTAGACCGCATAGGATGTGACTAGCATCCTAAGGAGCCCAGCAAAACTTGCTTTAATCCCTGCGTCACACTGGGACACCCTGTTGTATGTGTATCAGAAAAGAATTGTGTGGAAGATTTCAGACTTGTGCAATAAGCACTAAGCAAGTCTCAGCCATAGATCAGATTTGTAGATGTACCTATCCATCACTTTTCAATATAAACAACAAGACAGCAAAGACAATTATATATTTTAAAAATATAATCAGTTATGGAGCACCGATGACCTTTTTAAGAAGGTAATTAAATTCCATCCTTCAAGCGTACATACTTAAAACTTGCTTGAATAGCTTTTCACAGTGTGCTTGTGCAAGCCCCTTCACACTGGCAGATACCCCTTCTGCCTGCAAAATCAGGGCCTGAGATGTTGAGACAGGGTCATGAGTTTTATACCAAAGAATAACATCGAAACAAAACAATGTTTACTGCATGGCTTCAAAAAAATTACTCCTTTACTAAACAATGACTTCATTTTTTTTTGTTTTGTTCATTTTTTTTCCTGTTCTACTGAAAACTATTGTGTAGGTGGCTGGAAACAGATTCAAAAAGCTTACTGGTTGTCCTGGCTTCAGCCAGGACGAAGCTAGTT
>JMFS01052995.1:0-13905 GCA_000699545.1 Podiceps cristatus
CCCACCCCCCCCGGAACATGCAATAGTAGTATCTGTATTTATTGTGGAATAAATTCAGAAATGAGTGGCATAAAATGAATGGAAGAGGCTAGTCACAAAGCATTCAGTCACACAGTTTACTCATTTATACACTGTTTACCTTCTAGTATATGCCACAAGAAGTAATCATTTAAATAAACAACCCCTTTAGTGGGTAATAAAATGTAACTAAGTTTCCAGAACTGCAACATGTGCTATGGCTATAAATCAGACTTATTCTAAACTTGTACTGATTTGCAGCACTGGGAGGCATTTCAGAAATGCCACATATGAAAGGGAGGCACTGGATTTTTGTTTTTCTATAGTCTCTGCCTCTGCAGCAATCCTGAGGATGGGTGTTTGGAAACGTCCCCATGTCTTTTCAGCTACATCAACTGTTATAACATGCAATATTACCTCTCCTGCAAACCTTGTCTAACTTTTACATTGCCCAAGCTTTAAATGAGTATAAACTGCTTTCAGATGTCAGTTACAGTTACTGCTGAAAGCGTTCTGCTCTAAATTACCAACTGCAGTGCACTGGGAAAATTTGCCAAGAGATGATACAAAAATGACTTTGATCAGACTGGTATCCCAGATACAGAAGAACAAAGTAATGAAAGAAGCATCTCTCATTGTCCTGACCTCCCCACTTTTGAGGTGCATTTGGGTTTCCAGCAACCCTCCAACTAGAGATTGTTGCCTAAAATTGGTCCTGCCACCCCCTGCTTCTGAGCTCCTCAAGGAAGGGAAGCTAGAAGCCAGTCAGCCGCTTTTATTATTCTTTTTGACTAGGATCTTCTCTTCCGACAAAGATGATGGTATCTGTGAGGAAGATTGGGTGTTTGTGTCCCTAAGCTGGCCAGTGACCCCCTTTGGTAAATCTCTCTGCAGCTCACATCCTCCACTCCACAGAGTGTCTGCTGTCCCAAGAATGGACGTGGGGAGGTCTGGATGCCCTAGGGAAGGGATTTCACAGTACTCTGGGGTGCATGAAGCCTTCATGACAGCTCAGTGGATGCAGCAGGGTGATTAATGTTGCATGCTATCACCTGAGAACATCTGCAGAGAGCCAGGGGCATGCATCATCTGTCCCTCCCAGACAAATATAATTTAGACAAGAAAGAAGTTAGCATGTTTTGATGGGCTCCTTATGTCTCGGTGACACTGGTCCCATAACGACTTCTCTAGAAAAAGCTTTGCATTAAAAAAAAGTATATTAACTTCCCTCTGACTCCAGCTCATAGTATGTCTGAGAATCTTACATACTAGCAAGTGATGCAAGCAAGGAGGATGTAGTTACATGAGTTCAGAGCAAAGTTGGACAAAGCAATTATGCAAAACATGAACTTCTCAGATCTGTACTGGGTGACTGATGACAAAAATCCTCTTCATTTCCTCATATTTTTTGTACTTTATATCTGAAACAAAGCATAGCTGCACAATATTGTATTAAGTCCTAATGCTTTCTATGCAACAAACACATAATTTTAAAACTCTGTTTCGAAACCTGAAATAGCACCTAGACCTTCCCCAAATATAAGGATTCCCCATTTTTGGGATGAGACTGTACAGTCTGCTTTTAGCCCCACTTGAATGAGAAATGCTGCTTGGAACCTGTTAATACACAGTTCTAAACTTGCTGAGCACTGGGCATCTCTGCCCAGTGGCTGCTGGCCTGCAAGCTTATGGCACGAGCAGGAGGTTTGGGAAGGCATGGTTTGGAGGTACCTGCGCTGAGCTGTCCCTGTGCAAGCACATTCAGTCCAGCGTACCTCGGTTATACCCTCAGGGCTGGCAGGGATTTCTCCGTTAATGTCTCAAGGTAAGACTTAGTGTGGAAGCGCCATGGTGTAACACATTACTTATTCCTGAACCCATCCTGATGCGCCAGCGTGACACTGCACAGGGGAACACCCAGTCTGGGTCAGCATTTGCCAGAGGGATCTGAATGATGTCCTGTAGAACAGTTATAACTTTTGTTTCAATTTAAGAAAGAAATTAAGCAAGTGCTGAAAGTGATTTCACAAAGCTTTCTACATTATAGGCTTCAGTCAAGTTCAGCAAAGACTGGATCAAAGCCCTCTTGATGTAAAATCAGGGTTGCTACAGGAGGAGAAACAACAGAGATAGTGGAGTAAGAGAGAGAGGATTTTGGAAAGGCAGACAAATGTAGCAGGCAAATAAAATGAGTGAAAGACGTGGCAGATGCTGGTCATGTGGCTCACACTAAGGTACAGTGCTGGTGTTAGTAGAAGGTCTAGAGCAAAACAGTCAAATATTAGCTCTGTTAACCCAGAGGGATCACCCAAGACTCTCCTGTGAGGCCACCGGTCTTTGGAAACTGTGCATACAGAAGTTGGAAGAAGATACCAACACCAGACAAACAGGTCTCGCTGTTTGGAAGATGAGTACTGGTTTGGGCACCGGTAAAACCTTCATCATAATCTCTGGGGAAATCCCTGTCATCTTCAACACAATTTAGGTTAAAGCTTTAGTACCTGAGAAATTGCTTCACCCCCTCAGACCAAGATTTTTTCTTAATGCCTTTTTATTGCTGTGTTGCTGACACTTTGCTTTTTTTTTTTTTTTCATTCCCATTTCAGGTTATAATCCTTCTTTAGGATTGTATTACCTTATTACTACTTATCTATGTAATTATTATTATAGCAGAAAGTGAAAAACTGCATGAAGAAAATTACAGTAATGAAACTCGTATGTGAAATGAAAGACCTTTAACGATTCACTGCCCTTCTATACAAAATCTGTTGCCACAGTATGTATGAGCAGGGAATGGGAGCAGGCATTTAATTCTTCCAGAAACATTAGCCATGAACTGCAAGCTACTAAAAGTTTTCAGAGAGCCGAAAGGGGAAGGACATCTTTTCTTGTACATTACATCCATTTCTTGTAACCGAGGTTCAACTCTTTCAGGGACAGACCATAACTTTTTTTTTTTTCAGTTTAACCAGAGTCTCGTTTTTCAAGCAGACCCATTACATTTATTTACGGAGTAATGTGTTGCTGACTGCACTGTTGGCAGGACCTGGCTCTACACGGAAAAACAAGTTGCCCCATACAGCTTCAAATGTCACTGTCGTACAAACGAAAACATCCCAGGTTAGATAGATGTATTATGACCAACGCTTTCAGAACTTTTACTGCTGATTGATTGAAGAATTATATCCATGAAATGGAATGATTTACACAATTGCATTGCCTCTTGGCTAGAATAAGCTTTTGCCAGCCAGATGCTCCTGAAGAACGGCTGCTTGCAGTGTAAATCTATGTAATTCGATACACAGCATGGCACACAATCAAGACGAAATGATCCTTAGATGATTCTTCCATGTGCAAATTATTTCAGGAAGACAATTTTAATAATGATATTTTCTTTTTTATTAAGTTCTTCAGACTATTTTTTTTGGTTAATGAGCAATTGCATCCAGGAGAAGTAGCTATTGTCAGGTTAATATTTTATTAATCTTTTACCTGGGACCAATATCCTAAGAAACCAGAGGAGCTAGCTGTCACTGAAATACTCAATACTGAAGGCCTTTTCCAGACTTGACTTCCACAATGCTTCCTCATTATTATAAATGCTTATCTCCCTTTTTTAACAGCCCCAGCTTGGTAACATCAGTATTTTATTTGCTTGTTTCTCCCTTTTTTTTTCCCCTCACCCATACCCCTAACATTTTTGGTTCCCTCTCAGAATTAGGATTGACAAGTATGAATATAAACAGATAACCTTATTTTAAAAATATGTGATTCTAGTCTCAGTCAAGGCACCATGCCTGCTCAGCACTAGGGATAATCCCCATCCAGGACTGAACTGCTGAGCTACCAGTAGGACCTACTCTACCCAGAGCAACCACCACGTTCGGATTCCCCAGTAGTGATTAGGATGAAACAGTGCTGAGAAAATGCCTATTCCCTGAGTTGTCAATGTACCAGGCTTCAAAAGAGCACTACATTTTGCTTCGTGTCTAGACTTTTCATCTGAAGGAAAGGCAAGTTGATGCCAGTGTTGTCAAGAGTAAGAGCTTCCACGTAACATTCAGAAAGTAGCCCCAGAACAATTTAATTTCATCTCTTATGGCATGCTTCTCCCAAAAAGCTCTTCATGGAGGTGGGATTAGTGATTAAGAGATGTGGGGGGTGGAACACATACATCTGTGAAAACTGGAATGAATGTGATTATGCTAAGCAGAACATATTCTGGGCATCAGTCGTTTCCAAAGATTTAATGAAATGTGCCCCAAGCTTAGAATTTTCTCTCTGGAAAATAAAGCGTGATATTCAGAGAAGGCTGGGATAAAGGGATATTTTATGGGTAAGCAGAGGAAAATCAACTGTCACTTTATATGAAACACCTTCCCTTGGTTGTGCTTTTTAAATTTCTACCATAATAAAGCAATTACAATAAATTTACGAGCCTGAGGTACTATTAGTACCTCCTTCCCACATGCCACATTTTTCCTCATGGGGAAAAAAAAAAAAAAAGAAAGGAAACAAAGTAAAAAAAAATACAACACAAGCAGATAAACTGTGTGAGCAGTATACTGGGGATGAATGTTAGCAGTTGCTGCTCCTTCTAATACTCTACTATCAGGTCTAGTCTGTGAAGAGATTGTGCCTGAGAGGATATAAGAAATCCTAAAATATTATCCAAAGTCCATGAAAAGCCATTGTTTTGATGTTATATTTTGACAGGTTTCATGAAGCATGAACTTATCCAGAAGGACAAAAAGTCTGTGATGCCAATAATTCTAATTGCTTTGGAAAATGTGTACATCCAGGTCTGTGTGTGAGGGCTTCCCCAGTGCAACAAATCTGGGGTTTTTTTAGTACACACATGACCACCAAAAAATCTTAATTTTTGCTCATGTATGTTGCTCACCTTGTTTTCAACCACAACACATGTCCTACAACCACACCTTACACCCTATACAGCACAGTCAATCAATACACTTCATAGCAGTTTAGTGTTGCAGGGTGACAGTGTGTCATGGTTTAACCTCAGTTGGAAATCAAGCACTGCACAGCCACTCGCTCCCACTCCCAATGGGATGGGGGAGAGAATCGAAAAAAAAACCTCACAGGCTGAGATAAAGACTGTTTAACAGGACAGCAAAGGAAGGGATGATGATAATAATAAGTAATAATAGAATATACAAAACAAGTGATGCACAATGCAATCGTTCACCACCTGTTGACTGATGCCCAGCCTGTCCCTGAGCACTGATGCCCCTGGCCAACTCCCCCCAGTTCATATACTGAGCACGACGTCAGTGGTATGGAATATGCCTGTGGCCAGCCTGGCCCAGCTGTCCTGGCTGTGCTCCCTCCCAGCCCCTTGTGCACCTCCTCGCTGGCAGAACACAGGAAGCTGAAAAGTCCTTAACTTGGTATAAGCACTTCTTAGCAATGACTGAAACACCAGTGTGTTATCAACATTATTCTCATACTCAATCCAAAACACAGCACTATACCATGTACTAGGGAGAAAATTAACCCTAACGTAGAAAAAACCAGGATACAGTGTGTTGTGAAACATCAGCAGAGTTAAAAGCATGAAAGGTCATTTGTAATGTAACGTGGCTTTCTAGAACCCAAGCCGTTGCAAGTTTCTCCTTTCTCACTTCATAGCTCCTCTAAATTCCACAGTCACCTTTCATGGCTCTGCAAGCGACTCTACTCATGGTGCTCCGAGGCGTTTCTGCCCAGTGGAGAGTACTCCAAGCACAAAGTAAATATTCAGTGATTCGTATTGGTATTTCTACAGAAAATAAACAAAACTATATCTGTTCACCTTGGTCATAGGATGACCAAGCAAACACCTGACTGACCTAAATCTAATGGCTTGGTTTTAGAGCCATAGTCAAAGCAACTACAAGATAGAAGATATTTGCAAATGACAGAAATTTGCATTTAAGTAACTCTAACAGCAAACAGCTGCCTATTGAGTATGTACATAACTGTGTTGATTTTTGCTGTTTTCTTCCAGTATAGAATTTATAATATTCAAAACTAAGTTCCAGATGCATTTAAGAAGTGCATGCACACCATTTCTGCACATAGCAGAACTTGTAGGACTAGTGCTCAGTTACGATAAGTTCCACAGGCTGAAAATCACAAATACATGAGAAAGAACATGCACTATCTGCGCTGGCCAGAGGGTGCTTTCAGAAAAAATGCCCATGCTCAAGCATTTGTGCACAAAGTATAGCAGCCAAGAAAACAGAATTTCTTCCAAGATATCTGTGTACTCATGTGAAAATAAAACCAGACTGTGCATATATTCACAGATTAAAAGATTAAAAACTTCTATTTTTGCTCTTTTCAACCAATCATGCTCTGAGTATCCTTATTCAGGGATATCATAGAATCTTTTTTTACCAGCTTTTGAAGTTCATAACACAATTAATGGTATTTTTTCAAATAGTTCATTTCATGAACTGAATTATTTTAAGGTACTGAACTCAAAAACTCTGAGCGTGGTTCTGGCCTCTGGGAACAGTTTAATAGGAGAAGGTAGAAATATTTCTTAACTCTTAATGTTCTTTATTTTTACTAAACTTCTGAAAAGATTCATTCTAGACTTTAGTAATTGTTTTGAGTTGTACTGAAGAATATAATCAAAGGAAAAAGTGAAACTTCACCTTCAAAAGCCAAAACTGAAAATTTTCCCTGGAATATCAAGATGTCTCTAAGTATGGAATAACCCTCTTAAGTAATCAAAGCTGACAGATGTCCATAAGTGCTAAAAAAAAAACAAACAAAAAAAAATCCCTAGAATCTACTAACATAGTAAATACCTTAACCATACCTTTGCACTTTTTGTATACCTTTCAAGAACAGCTTATAGAGGGGAATGCAACTTGGCTTTATCCAGTATAAGAGCAAATATTTGTTATATACTTACTATTTCTATTTTTGCACATCCCAGAGCGTGGAGTAGTAGTACAACAGAGGACTCTGAATATTGTCTTTATTTAGCAGGTAAAAATAGACAATTTGACCAGACTATGCTAGCATAACTGAAAAGCCAAGAAATTTTCATAACACAATTGATTTCTTACCACATGGTGCCATTTAGGGGATTATAACAACTCACCAGGGTAATATCAAACTTGATTAGAAGCCAGGGGGCCTGACTGTTATCTCCATTAAGCCAGTGAAAATCCAGACAAAATGTAATTGACACCAGCAACTCTCAATTTGCACCAGTGTAACCATGAGGAAAGTCAAGCACTGTATCTTTGATTGGGAAACGGCTTTTCTCTTTTGCTTGGAGAAGTCATTTCCATACCTTTGAGTGATTAACAGTGACTGCTTCAACCCCCTTGCAGATATCAAAGACAGTGTATTCGGTGTTTTCACTGCTAGGAACACTGATATTACATGGGTTTGAGGACGTGCTTTCATATAAAGAACAATGCACACAGCAAATAAAAGTAATTTCCTATGTATACTTCTCTGGTGGTGAGAAAACCTTAACATGCTCCACATGCCAAGCCCTTTGCCCCTCCATAAGTAAACATCTAAATATAATGGGCTAGATTTTTCCACAGATACTGAGACATACAGAGGTGGAAGGAAGGTCTGGGAAGCTTCCCAGGAATTCTCAAGCTAGGTGTCACACATAATAGGTATTTCAGGGCAGGGCTCATCTGAACTCAGACATTTACAACGCAGATAAATACGTACCAGGTAGTGGCTAAACTCCCTCTGTCCACATTGGGGGAAAACAACAGTAACTTCAATAACAGTGGGATTCATCTCACCCTAACTAAGATGGATCACAGATGAATACGTCCCCAAAATTTCCTACTTCTCCTTATTGACTATAAGGGAGGACACAGTTCAGGGTGACCAGATCTGGTACACATGGCGCTATATATCACATATTTTTAGTTAATGAAAAGAAATCCCATGTTTTGTACACTCAACTTTGACTAGGCAGATTAACTTCTCTTTTGCTTCCATTTTGGCCTGCTCCAGCAGTGATTCTTCCTCACTGGTTTGCTACTGGGAACACCAGCACTGCCCGCTGTGCATGAGGGACCACCAACTCCCAAGAGTTTGGCCCAAGAGAATGGCCTCTGGTGCTCTTTTATGCCATCCCACAAGTAACCCACTGAGCCTACCTCTATGCAGTGGTAAATCCCATCAGTTTTTATATAAATCAAACACGCATGGGACCACTGGCACTGAAGCCAGCTGCCCTGGAATAGCCCCTGTCCATCTTACCAGACTCTCACCATTCAAAAAGGGGAGGCTGATGGTATGTGATGCCAGTCGTAAGTGGCATCTTTCTTTAGTAAGTGATCTTTTTTTAATAAGGTAACCTTCCTCATATACATAGCTATGTGCTGTATTGGTTACTTCTGGATACAGTTTAGCCCCCAACATCCCCTTTGTGGTGGGAAAAAAGAAAAAAAGAAAAAAAAAAAAAAGAAGCTGCTGCACTGCCTGGCTGAATGCCCTACGTGGGGCCGAGGGTATGCCAAGCAGATTTGCACGTCCTGGCCACTTCAGGCACAAACACCCCATTGGCTTTATGGCACCCCTGATCCACAGAGGACAGGGGACTTCAACCAGCGACCCCAGAATTGCATTTAAATTTGAAAACAGAAGGAACCAGAATCAATTGAAATGTGGATGAGGTATAATATGCATTGAAGATAAGGCAATCTGGGGTTTTTCACCTTTGCCGGTGAGTTGCTGCAAAGAATCCTCGCAGCGCAGATGCTCCCTGCAGAAATAATGATTGTCCAGGAAAAAGCAAGCAGCATGCCCTTACTTGTCAGCCTGTCTTCCAATTTTCTCTGCTCACCAGTAATATACCTGCCAGCCTATCTTCTATTAATTTCTTTTTCTTTTTATTTGTTTATTTTTATCATCTACTGAGTATCATAAGTGACAGGTAGATAACACATTTATCTACCTGTATGAACATACCTTCATAACTTCAAACACTGACAGATGTTTTGGTTAGAAGAACCCCTCTCACGGAAAACTTTGTCTAAATTTACACTCCATAAGAGCAATACAAATGTTTATATGATTTTAATTATACTTGAGCCAGAGCTTTCTCTAAACAAATAAATGTGGTCCCTCAATGTTTATAAGTCACACCTTGGAGAAGCCTGATACCACTTGAGAGGGAGTAACTGACTGTAAACAAAAGCAAAACTAATTATCCAATTTTCCTTCTGAGCCCCTGAAAGGAAAACCACCTGAACAGCAAATTCAAAACGATTCAATTCTTGCAATGGGAAGGAAGCCCTGTGAGAAACAGCTCTGCTGTAGGTTAAAGCCAGCAGCATCCAAGCGCTCAGCTGAGCAAAGTCCCAGGGCCGCCCTTGGAGGTGGGGGGTTGCCAGCCTGGACCCCTTCCCCAAACACCAGAGAAGCGCTCCTCTGGCCACGCTGCAGGAATCACCCACGTTGTCTGGGCACGCACCCCATAGCACGACTGAACCCCCCAGGTTCAGTCCTGCCCTGAGCACATGCCTGGACCCTTTGACTGCTGACACTGAATTTCTCTGCAGTAGGTGCCTCCTTCAGGCAGAATCTTTCTAGAAAAAATTAACTGAAACAGGGTAAGCATTTGTAGGCATCAGCCTAGGGAAAACATGCACTAAGACACCTGTGGGACACTTTCTTATTACAAGTTTTAGTGTCCTTGTCCTCTGCAGTTTATGGTTTAGCAGAGGGTGGTCTGTGTCTTGCATGTAATTTTTGTCCTTCTAGGGTCAAAATACGGCCAATTTATAAGTATCTTCAAAAAAAAAAAAGAAATCACTGTTCAGTCAAGATATTAGCAGCGAAAAAAAAGCTATTATAGCAGCTGGAAACCGTGAAGATTTAATCTTCTCTGACCGTGCTCTGTCCCTCCACAACTCCCACTGCTGATTAAACATCACAGGCACCATCTTCACAGAATAACAGAAGAATGAGATCCCTCAGGAAAAAATATTGCTTCTCCTGTAAGAACAGACAGAAATTTTCTTCAGACCCATGGCTCCCAACTGTCTAATTACATCTCGCTAGCAAAGTGCAATAGCAGCCCTTTGAACTTGTTTGATAGGAGCTGCCCTGGCCAAGCTGGCCGGGTACCATGCTCTGAGAGCTGGCAGAGCCAGGAAGCAAGCAGCACAGACACTTAGGCGATCCTGGACTGAATGGGCTATCCCAGCCGAATTTCCGCTAAGACACCGAGCAAGCCGTCTCCATGTTGGCAAGACGAGGAGCCAATCTCATCTACTAATGGTAGAGAGAAGAGGAGGCAGTCCAGCCCCTGGGACAGAGGGACGGGACAAGGACAAGTGGAGGCAATGAGTTAGGAGGTGCAAGTGAAAGTGTGGGACACTGCCAGTGAAACTTGCCATGAAAAAGTCAGAAATAGCTCTAAAGCAACTCTGCTGCCTTTATGTGTTTATGCTAGGTCTCTTCATTTCTTTCTCTCCACTAATCAAGCACGTGTGACCTATTTCTCAGAGAGATTTCTGTCTTCAAAAGAGACAGCTTACATCTCCATTCTGCCAATTCTCTCGGGAATAATGCCTTGCTCTCTGCCTGCACTTGTGGTTCATTATTAGCAGAGCACTTTCGTACCACTAGATAACATTTTCTCAGTTGGTTTTCATTTCTGATGCCACACCGATGATTACATTTGGTACAAGCAGTGGTGCTTATGTTGTCACACGCTGCTGTCACTAGAATAGCATCCCACAGTCAATGTAAGGCTAGAAAAACTACCGAACTGCACATTTCAACAAAACAGCAGGTGCTCTGAACACCATCTATAACTTTTAAGTGAACAATTTCAGTAATGGTTTTGTCACTCCTTCCTAGAAGCAGTCCTAATGGGCAACAAATAACAAAATGAGGTTCAGCTGGTGGAAGAAAAGCAGGATAATACGTTGAAGGAAGGGAAATAATTATCATAAAACATTTGTATAGCCATGTGAATTCTGCACTGTGCTCTACAGAACAGCGATCACATCTCTCCCCTGCCCTAAACTTCTTGTCGTTACTAAGACAACATCATCAGCATAAGAGAAGCAGAGTCCAGTGGTGAGACCTCCTAAGGGGATGAACCAGCTACTAGGCTTTGCAGAAGAGAGAAAGCAGGCTGGGGCAAAGGGCAGGATGGCTGTTGCAGGATTCCGCCTGACAGAGGCACTCAACCAAGCGCAGAGGTGATGGGGATGTAGTGAGAATACCCCAACTAGTAGCAGGGGTTCACAGAAATGCCACTGTTTTCTTGGCTGAGTCTGGCTTGAGGGAACATCACTGGGAGCTCCCAGGGCCACCATCAGGAGGTCCAGTAACAACATTCCCTCCTCAGACCAACTACCCCTTCTCACTTCTGCCTGGCTTATTATAGGAGTGATGCCTCTGCGTAAGCCTTGAGTTACTGAGCCTTTAGGGAAAGTTTCTCCTTCCAGCACTGCGCTTGAGGCATTATCCCAGGGTAAGATGAAAACAACACATAGCAAGCATATGTGGATCAAGGAGATCACAAAGTAGTTCATAGTATCAGCTTATGAAGTCGATGCAGAAAACACTTAGCAGAAGCAAAATCCTATGCTATCAAAGCACCCACATCCCAGCTCCCCCCTATCAGTCTATTCTAAACTTTTCATACCACATTTGCATAAGAGGATGTCCTTTGCTTGACCCTTCTTACACTATTTACAGACAATCTGCCACAGATTATTGCTTGGATTACCTGCCTAAATGTGAAAATGTGGATCCTGCAATATATTCACAGGAAACTGCATCAGTGAGGTTAATAATTTAATTATTATTTATTATCATTATTATTAATGAGCAAAGCATCATTGTCCTTGAAGGAACCACACAGAAGAGCACACCTGACACAGGTCACCTAGACTCCCTTAGGATGCTTCGCTGCTTAATGTAACACTGCTGACTAGCCTTCCTATACTCAATTTCTGGGTCTAGATGCAGGCGAAGAAGCAGATTCAAGATTGAGAAGCAGAACACATGGGACAAGAAGGCAAGCCTCTGTAACTTACCTTCTCGGGTGTTTGAGACCTAAAGCAATACGGAGCATTTATACAGTGAACTGCAGGTACTAAGTAGAGTGAAATCTGACAGCTTGTTTGCATATGGCGTTCATATGCATCCATACTGTTGCATAAACAATAAAATAATTCTGTCTCATAAGTTAATGAAAGAACTCTTCCCAACAAGGAAATCCACTACCAGAAATTGCGTCTCTTCTGTATCCCCACTTTGAAAGATACTTTGGAAAACAGGAAAGGTTTTTCTTTCAGTTCCAAAGAAGTCTCTGTTGATGCAGAGGAATGGGAGAGGAATCCAACAGCTACACTGTCTAGCTCCTACCACGGTCCACCACGACCGAGGTTTGGTCCCAGTCACTGAGATGACTGGTAGGTAGCTGGTGTGCTTGCCTGCTTTATAACGCCTCCCTCACAGTGCCAACTTACTCCTCAATGGATTTCCTCCTATTTTACTACAGCTCCTCCAATACAGCATCAGAAATGCTTGCACTCATACCAGGACTGGGCCATGACAGACACATGCCCTATTCATGTGTTCTGGGGTTTAAGAACTTTATTCTTCTCCCAGCTCACGTATTTCATATGACTCAGGATAATTAAATGGCAGAATAAGATACTGCCAAATGTTTATTTCTCCCTCAAACAGAGACAGCCATTTAAAGAATGTTGTTACACTAGCCACATTTGACCACAAAGAATGAATACCTATAATTATAATATCTGTGATTATACAATGTCAAACACGGGTAAAATAAGCAGCCCCACATTTTGAGGAATAAATTGTAACGTGTATTATCCACATTCAGGCTAAAAATGCTGGATCTTGTCCCAACCTCAGAAATAAAATATACCCAGCAGTAATTGAAAAACAAATGAATCTGATTATAATCTTACCATACTCTAGCTTTTGCATTCCTCAGCTATGCAGCAAACAGATGGAAAAATCACATTACATGCACCGGGAGACAAATTTTTAAGGTATCTCTGCAAGCATCAGTTATCTTTGCACTTAAATATTTCTGGCCTTGAAGCTTGGATCATATTGCGTTACATCTGTGAAATGTTTGGCTATTGGCTCGTAACGTATTTTGTCATTGGCAGTGGTCCCACTGATCAAAAATATCGCTGGGTTTGCGAATTTGCCTTCGCATTCAGACTGTGGGCAGCAAACAACACGAAGAGAATTAGAAGATGCCAGGTTATTCTGTAGCTTCTGAAGGTAGTGTCATTGAAGACAAATTTAAAATACTAGGCCTCAAACCTTGGTGGAAAAACTCATCTGTTCAGAGGGGCAAAGATTTAATTTTCACCTCAATAAAGTGAAATTTATTGAGTTATCCCAGCGGGTGCATTCAGGGCCTGGTGGAGGAGGCACGACCCAGGTGCTGACCACAGGGTTTCACCGCAGGACCTGGCCTCTGCCACAGGGACATCTCGGGGCCACCTCCCCGGCTGTGGCACTGGCAGCCCTGGTTTCCATTTTACCTCAGCCCCATCGTGTCATTTGTGATGGTTCAAAAGCTCCTCCATGAGGAGCTGAGCAGCCCCTGTTGAAGGCCACGGTGGTGTCACGCACTTGGTGTGAGCCAGAGTACTGCAGGAGGCCATATATGATGCCGAAATCCGCTCCAACACCTGAGAGGGAGCAGAGGCCCTCCCACTCCACAGAGCAGCTGCCCTGAGGGACACCAGGCAGGAGGCGAGACACAGAAGTACAGGGCAGGGAGAACCTGCTCGTGTCACCTGGCCTAGGCCTTCGCCATTCCCAGGACGCGTGAATGTGCTGCGAGAGTGTCGTGGTTTAACCCCAAATAGTAACTGG
>KL267985.1:0-15212 GCA_000699545.1 Podiceps cristatus
ACGGGAGCTCAGGACTCGCTCCGTGGAAAGATAAAATCGGATTCTCAAATGATCGCAGCACGCCCAGAGCCGAGACTTCAAGAAACGGACTCGCTGCTGCAAGACTCGCAGTAAAATCTCCAGAGCTCACTCCACATTGGCAGACTCTCCACACACTTTCTCTGGCAGGCATAAAAGACTATTAAAAAAAAAAAAAAAAAAAAAAAAAAAAGGTGTTGCCAAAAAAATACATAATAAAACGAATGACCAATTGGTATGAACCTTCACTGACTTTTCCCGCCAGTGCTTCCTCTGAAGTGATAAAATAGGATGTGAAAATAACGTGCAGAGGAGGAACTGAAGATTTATTGCAGATGGATACGGCGCTGCTGGGGCGAGACCAGCCTCTGGGGACGCCAAGAGACACGGAGCTGAAGTGAGGGTCTCCGTGGGAAGCAGACGTGAGCAGCACCTGCCTGCGTGGCTACTGGGCAGGAGAGCTGGGGCACAAGAGGGAAAGGGAACTGGGAAGGAACCCAGTGAGGCAGAAGAGAGAAGGACATTCCCAAGGAGTTGTCCTGGCATCCGAGGACAGGGTGATTCCGTGTAAGGACGCTGCAGGCTCTGAAACACGGCATTAGACAAACAAGTCAAAGTTCCCAAGACAAATCCTGCTGAGACCCCAAAAGATCCAGCACACAAGATTCAAATCTTTGTGGCAATAACTCCCATGAATGTGAAAATTACTTGCCGGGACATGGCAATACCAAGGGCCTCTCAGTACCCCAGTACCCCCAGGTTGCTCAGTGCTGTGGGCTGGTTTGGACCGCTGTTTCAAAGCGGCTCCAGGCAGTGTTTCCATTAGCAGAGTGCAGTTTCAATGCATTGAATAGTGTATTATTCACTCTTTCAAGAAAAATTGTAAGAAGAAAATTACAGTGTGGGGAAACCAGCACAGACTGTCCTTAGAGCTTTTTGTAAAAATACCCTCTTTGAAATAAATATATAAAGGAGCAAATAAAACCTAATCAAAGAAACAAAAAAGCTCCTATCTGTAAATTGTTCAAATACTTTAAAGCAAAAGCAAAGACAGAAACAAACTCTCTTTAAGGCTATTGCAATTTCCATTTGGGAAGCAGCACGATAGGAACATACAGATATTGGCCGCTGACACCGTGTAAGAGACTGAAAAGCTGAAAGAGTTATGGTCTCTAACATTCGGCAAAGGAAGCCCTCGTAAGAAGGAATGTTACCCCACTAATGAGAGAAGGTGCAGCTGGAAAGGAGGATCTTGCAGAAGCAGGATAGCGTCTTTCAGGGCCTTATCTTGGATAACTACTTCAAAAAACAAGCCCCAGACAGCATTGCCCCTTGCATCTCTGATGAGGGGGCAGGGCCTGGAGGCACTGAATGTCCCCCCCAACCCCCCCACTGCTTTCGAGAATGTTCAGGAACAACAGACTATGCCTGTGAAGTAATTAGCATGTGCAGGGGGGCTGCAGACAGCGACTAGTCTACAAATAGTGCAGCTCAGAGGGGCTGGGCGTGCACCCACCACCTGACAGAACTGGACCAGAGATATCGCTGGAAACCAGGGTGGTGACCCGGGTCTTTTCCTTTACCCCTATCTTTCCCTTTACCTCTAGCTTTCCTTTACCTCTGTCTTTCTGTCTTTCTTTCCTTCTCTCTCTCTCTTTCTTATATGTTATGGGTTGTTCAGATTTGTACGATTCAAGATTTAACTAGCTTATCTCTTTATATGATTCAAGGTTTGAATAGCTTCTGCCATAAATAAAACTTTTGTATCAATCGTTTGGTGTTAGGTCACCTTAATTTAGCCCTAGGGTATCTCAAACATTGGCTATTTCCAAGTGAGTCATCCAGGACAGCCCTCTCAGGACCTGACATAATACTTTAGACATAAACCGTTGACCAAGTCTGAGACTAGGACTGGATCCAGCCGCACCTAGACTCCTCTCTGCAAAGGAGTTTAGAGAGCGAGGAGGTCCTTTCTGAACCTCATGACTCAATGGGAGGGTCTCCCTGTCCACTAAAGTGCATCAGTCACATCATCACTCATCCACTCGGTCCCCGACACACCACAAGCTGGACCTGCCACACCCGATAGACAAGACTTCATTAAGTGACTGACAGGACAAAATATGGTGCTCAGCCCCCGCAATGCAGCCTGGAAGAAAGCAAGCACCTCTCCAGGGCCCCAGCACGAAATGCCAAGGGCGGCCTTGGGTGGGCAGTTTCTTTCTGATAGCTGATACAAAGGCAGGAAATTGTTGTCAGTGCACAACAAATGGCCGTGTCATTAATCTTTCAAAACCCAGGACCTACAGGGCATATTTTTGAGCACTTTATAGAACCTTAGTTACTTGTTATTTAACCACACACAAATGTCTTGCTGCTCTGCCACCCACTCTCCTCCCTGTTGCGTGCCAGCTTGTGTTGGGCAAGCGTACTGATTTGTTGCTAATAATTACAATCCCACAAAGTAAGGAGCAAACAGAGGCAACCATGACTCTATCAAGCCAAGTGCTGTCTATTCTTACATGTCTTCCCAGGTGATGCTGTCCCTCCTTTGCCTCCCGCAGTGCACAGACTCTTAACAGTGAAATCATTCATTGTCTGGTCACAATCCGTAATACTGACGTTTCTTTTTCTTACTTTGGATGCAAAGAGTTAACGGCATTTTTGTTTAAAGAATGTAAATAATTGATGCTGAGGTATGGAGGTGGTGAAATTAATGCGTAGCAGCACATACTCTGCAAACACAAATACAGCTGGTGAAAAGATTAATCAAGCAAGGGCAGGAAGTTAGAACATTTGTCACAGAAAAAAATGGCTATATAGAGCTAAAAACCAGCATGATGGACACACAATGGGACAGGAATAAAAGACTGGAGTAGACTGTCAGGGTTGATGAGCCTTGTTCTCTCTGCTGCAGCCTACCACATCGCACAGTCCTTTCAGAGACTGAGCAGGGCTGTGGTAGCAACACAGTGATAATACAGGATGCGACAGCAGACTGATAAAGGTGTCTCAGCTGGGATATATGGGATTAAAATTAAACCATGCTTGGAAAATTAGACCTGCTTGGAAGCTCTCTTCCAGTTGACCCAACTATAAATGAGTATCTGAACTAGATGTATATAGCTTTTTTGTTCTCAGTAAGCTATGCTCAGTATAAGACTGGAAGGAGGCTGCAAGGATCTAAAAGTGGTTTCACCCTGTCTCACTATGCCTGTATTTGTAGCCACACTGAGGGCTTGACCAGCTCTGAAGACATCAGAGAAACCAGGCAAACCTGGAATGTGTTTTCTGAATGTTGCATCCCCTCACGGGCAGATGAAGGATGGGTTTAGAAATACTCCGCTTGCTCTTACCTGTCCAGGAAGTTATCCAGTGCTGGATGAGATCCTCAGTGGAGCATTCCTCCAAAAATTTTTGTTCTTTTTATTCCTTTCAGCTTAATAACATGTACACAGAGTCCTTCAGTGATCTTGTATTCACAGAATCTTCAGTGCCTTGCCCTGCATGGTCATGAGACCTTGGGTTTCCAGTGGTCCCTATGCAAGCGTTGCAACACTTCTGAGATAAAAGTGCACTCCGGCCAGCGTGGCTCAGGGCATAATATATTCAGAGAAGTCTAGGGAGACTATCGCATAAACTTCCCATTTCCACTCAAATAGATCATATTGCTGAGTAAATTGGCTAGGGAGCCAATAACATGGGGCTGCAGGAGAATTTAAAACCTATTAAAGAAATACATGGACCTGTGTACAGGTCTGTGAAAAATAACAAAGGTAATAGAAGCCAATGAAGAGGCAAAGCTAAGCTTTTATATAAAGTGCAAAAGAAAAAAGTGATATAATTTTTTTTGCTTGGAGAATATAAGTATTCTGACGATAGCAAGCAAATATTTGGACAACTCGCTATGAAAAGAAGTATCCAACATTTCTGTGTGTTTAAAACACATTACTGTCACAGATCTATTGATTTATAAAGCAAAAGTAGATAGGAAAGCAATTTAATTCCACTTTGGTTGCTTCACTAATGCACATCCATTGTGCATTAATAAAAGACACAGTAAGTAAATAAATTTACAGAGAGTCGAAGAAACCGTAGATGTGTGATATGATGTACCAGAATTGTCAAGTGGAGATTAAATCCTCGCTAAAGTTTTCTGCTTCCCACGTCTGAGTATGTGAAATCACGGTTTGGATAACCAGAGCTCTTGAGCAAGAATAAAAGTTGTTACTCCTCAGTCTTAAAGCAAAGGGTCATCTGGAGGACCAGGGGTGGGAGAGTGGGCTGTTGTCCACTTGAAAAACATGGTTGTTATAGCCCAGTATTTTGGGTCATCTTGTTTGGACATTTTTAGCTATGTGCAAAGAGACTTTGCAAGTAGGAGAAATGCAACTTAGAAGTGTAAATGAATTGCTAACAGACATGAAGGACGGGTAGGATTTAATGAGAAGGACAGGTAGGATTTAACAGCTGTCAGGCTGAGGGCTGCTCCCTCGTGCAGCACCTATGGGGCCTTTGCCAGCCTCAGGGGCCCCAGGAAGGGAAGGGCCAGGTCTGGGTGTCACGGAGCTGCCGTCTCCCACCCGCTCTGCCCACACCAGTGACTCGAGCTGGCGACCTGACTGACCGCACTACCCCAGGCTTTGCTGTTCATCCTGACCATCCTTCCTGCTTCCCTCCTTCAGGAGATCATACTTTGTCCTCCTGAATCCTTGGGCAAGCGACCACCTCCGTCCCAACACCCCTACCCTTGACTGTACCTTTATTTTTCTAGCATCCCACTGACTTTCTCACAGCTCTTTCTCATCAGTCTGGGCTCAGGTTTCACAGTGGGATGGACATGAGCTGGCCCTGCGGTGTCTGGAGCAGCCTGGCTGCCAACTGCCAGGCACCTGGGCACCACTGTAAGTGCCTGAGCTGTTGGGCACCAGGGTGATGGAGATGTCTTCTGCCTCCCTGCGTGCCTCCATAAGGCTGAGCACTGGGCTGTGCGGCATCCTCTGAAGGAGCCATGGTGGAACCCAAACACCTCCTCCCTGCCCTGGGCCTGGGACCACCACGCTTTCCCACAGGTGTCTGCCTGCTGGTGGGGATGTGCCGGCACTGTGCCATCACTCACTTGCGAGAGCCAAGGTCTCCATTTCCCACCACCACCACACCTGGGATGTTGAGGACGCGTTTCTCCCCAGGTCACCCCAAAGACCGGAGGCTGCAGCCCTGAGCGCCAGACGTCACGCACATGACTGACTCTTGTCATTCCCTTCTCCTGGATGGCTATTCTCATCACCTTCCTGCGCACTCACATGGAAAGACAGAGATCCACCTCCAGTAATCACACGTTAGATCTGGGAGTTGTAGTCCACCAGATGTCTAGCACAGACTGCAAAATACTGATCACAGAATGGAGGAATGTAAAGTGAGATGATAGACTGCCCTGCCGGGAAGCCAATCTGAAAATCAGAGGCTGCTTAGGGGAGAAATAAAGAAATCACCAAAGAAGTTTTAAGCAAGGGATTTAAAGGACACAGGAGAGTGCAGAAAAAAAAAATAAAAAGGGGAGTGTGACATAATCTAAGGAAATAATAGCTTGTCCCATAAACTAGTCATTTTTCTTTATGGTGGATCTGGAAACAAAAATTACCCATGGCTGTTTCAGTACACATAAAACTATGGGTGAAAGAAGAAAGTGAAGGCTGTAGTTTCTGACAAGGACACACAGCCTTCAGTTAAATATATATTGCTGGTGACAGAATGAGGTTTTATAGAAATTATCAGGAATAGTAGACAGATTCTATATTATCAGCAAAGCGTTGAAGAGTATCTTCAGCAACAACAACAAAGATGTATTCACATTGGAGAGGTAATGCTGGTAATTTATGGACTGAGCCTGCACTAAAGAGGAGAAATATAAAAAAAATAATAAAACCTTCTTCTCTTGGTAGCCCTTTATGTCCACATGTTTCAAAGTACATTAAAAATCTGAAATCTTTATTCCCATTTTAAAGGCAAAGAAGCTGAAACATGGGCAGCTTGTGTAATTTGTTACAAGCCAGTCAACATGTTAGTGCCAAAATCAAGGCACCAAAATTAAGATGAAAGAATAGGGGTTTGAGCCTGGTTCCTCATGACACCCTTTTTAGCCAACTGAAGTGGGCAAGTGGTGACTTATGAGGGAACTAAAATCTTCATACCCAAGTCGGGGAGAGCTATTGGCAAGAGGGAAGAGAGCTGTGGAGCTATATTAAGCTCATAAGTCATTGCATCAGAGTAACATATGCCAGGAAGGTATCTCAGTGGGGTGGCAAAGCAGTGCTAGGGTCCATGCAGACTGCTGATGGTGGCATTTGTGTCTAAATCAGCAGCCAGAATGGCCCAGATTCAAGAGGGCACAAGGCAGAGCTTTCCTCCTCTTTCTTTTCCACTCTCCCCCAGACCCTTAAGCTGAGTATCGTGCTGAATTTAGGTGTGGAGCAAAGCCTTGCCCGTGTGTCTAGTCCTCGCCCTGTTACAATCACTATAGTATTTTTGTAATCAGCTTTCAACATTGCCCTTCACTGCCTCCTGGAAGAAATGAGTTTCCGTATAGAATGTTTTCTACAAGGAATGGAAGAAAACTGGTGGAACACAACAGCCTAAAACCTGGGGCAAATGAACAAAAGGGGAAATGTAAGACTAATTACAGTAATACAGGCCCTGACAGATCTGGCAAACAGGGCAACATTTCTTGTTCAAATATTGAAAAACAGTTTGAACAGAGTACTAGAAAATAAACTGTGAGGAGCAAGCCACGTAAATGGGCTAGACCATCTATCTGGGCACTTTCTTCTCTGAAGTCCAATTCTAAGATTTGATCCTGTTTGCTTTCCAAGGGGGTGTGATCAGAGTGAAACTAGAAGGAAAAATATTTCATCTTTTCCAACAGTCAAACCTTTAAAGTCCAGCCTATCCCCTGAATTTTGAGAATGCAACCTGAGGTTTTTAAACAAGACCTCTATTGATTTCGGTGGCAGGCATTGCAGACCAAACACCCACAGAGCAGTAAACATTTAGTTCCTCAGATATGGTTAAGGCTGTTAACGTTCTTTTTCTTGTCACATAGCCACTGTTCATATTGCTAAGGACTTTCTGTTTACTGTCGGCCTTTGATAGCCTTGGAGGAGGGAGTAACACCTCTTATGGCTGAGATTAATGGAGATATCTGTAGTCAATAGAGGAAAATAAAACCTCACCTGATGGTTCTAGTTTTCTTTAGTTAGGAGGCATGGAGGTAAATATGACATCATCCTCTATGTTAAATCAATGTTCCTATGGCTTTTAATTGCAGCATGTTTTGAAGCCATATAGGGATAGCACACTGCATTGGCTCTTTCATAAACAGAAGTCTTAGAGAGGCACACGCTGGTAAAGAAAATGTTTTACGCTTTTCTGCCCTTGACACATCAGAGTCATTTTTATCTGGTTGCTATGTTCTGCATGCAACAGAACTGCAATGATAGTAAAATCTGCGACACGCGGACAGGACCGTGGGCACAATATGAAAAAAGCAGTCACTTGAGCAGTTGAAGAGCTCATAATACATTATTTATGAGAAATCAATATTTGTTTGTAATAACTGCATATACATGTCTGTCTATCCATTCAAGAAAGCAAAGAGGTCTCTGTTCACTGTTGGTGAAAAGCAGAAAGCAGGACCATAGAGGCCTTAGTTTACATTGACTAATTACCAACAGTTCTTCCGGTGACATCTGGGGAGCCACCACAGAGAGGTGGGGTTTTGTAGGAAGGTTGTCTTTTGACAAAGAGAAGGTGATTTTAACTTGTGCAAAGACCTTGTTCCTGGGCAAGCAGGTCTCTGTTACGCAGCTCTGAATGCTCTTTCCATTGCGACGGGGATTTCAGTGTAAGAGACAATGACATGTCGCAGGCTTTTTGGTGAGAAATGCCTTAGTATGAGGCCTGCTTGTGGTCAATCAGAATAGGAGGATGGCAGGACACCTGCCTAGCCCAGGAGAGGACAGCCGTGATCCAAGTGCCCATAGGGGAGTCCCTGAGTTGGGGGGGACAGGGCAGCAGCCGGTGAGGCTGAGCAGGCAGCTCACGGACACCAACGGTTCCCTCCCAGTAGATGCCTTCTGCTGGATGAGGGGCATCTGGAAGTGCATGAGCAAGGGAGGGGGATTTACTCTTATGTTGTGCTAAATGTATCACCATTTTGTCTTTCAAAAAAAAAGATTTTTTTTTCTTTTTTTTTTTCTTTCACGCTTAGAGTCCTCCTGAGTGGGGAAATCAGACCTAGTGAGGATGTGGTTTTCTGGCATTTTTTAGGTGGGGATTTAAACTTGGTTTAATCATTTGTCTCAAGAGATGTGAAATAACGTTGATGCTACTGGTTTCTGGTCTCATTGACCACCTGGCTGAGGGTTATATGTAGACTTTAGATTAAGGTAATAAGAATATTTCAGTTATTCTTACTTCTGAGGCATCTATGTGTGCATACACATGCACACACACATGCACAAAATGTGCATGCTCAAATAGTTATATGGAGATTTTCATAGAAAGTGGGAGGTTTGGAGATGAATCTCCACTCCTTTTACTCCAAGTGACACATTCTCTCCCTCACACAATACTATACATAAAATGAACCATGGAGAGCTATTTTGCCAAGCAGAAGGAAATGCTGTATTTTGAGGTGGGTGGCTGCATTTCAAAGCCAGAAATCTGCATGAAAGACATTTGTACAGTGCCATCTGGACAATTTTTTAATTAACGTGTAAAATAAAAAATGAACAGAGAGACCAACAATTTCTTCATGTTCAAAGGCATAATCCTGCAGGGGACAAATACCCATGGTTATACTTCCAAAAGGTTAATAAAGAGCATCTACCATGGATTTATAAAAATAAATTCAGACTGAGAAAAGAATATTTAAACCATTTATGGTTAGCTTTATGAATTGATTAATTTTATTAATTTAGAAGAATTCTGCTTTCTTTAAGCAGAGATAGCAAGAAAGGATAATGACAGCAGATGAAGAAAAAATTGTGTGTATTCTGAATGATGGATTCTTTCTACCTAATCAAATAATAAGGATGGCTTTTGAGGAGGAAAAAAGGGGATGAATATTGCTCTGTTTTGGTGCATGTAATATAGGAGTTTAGCTATCTGTCTGTTTACAATGTGATCACCTTTTTTGCCACCTGAGCAATCAGAAGGTAATAAAGCACATGATTACACTGGAGACTGAGTTTTACGCCTGTCTTCTGAAGTAGTTAAATAGAAAGTGTGTGAGGACTATTTGAATTGCATTGCTTTGCAATCTTTGAGACATATTATCACTTTTCAACTACTGATCTGCTTCTTCATCTGGTTTTCTTGTGATATTTTTAAACCCACAGCATTTACATCCCTATTTGTGAATGACAGGAGAAATCAAAGGATACTTGTGACCATGAAAGATTTTATTAAATTTATCTCAGAACAGATATATCCTTCTATATCCATATATAACCATATATCCTTCTTGTCTGCTGAAACTTATATCACAAATTTCAATCTGACAGGATGTTCTTACATCCTGGAATAAAGTCCTGTGGTTTTGTACTATTATGAAGTTACTTCTTTACTCTACACTAAACCCATTCATTAAATAACTTAGTAAGTACAACATCTTTGGCAAAGTCTAAATTTAGGAAACATACTTCAAGCATCAAGACAATGAGAGTGCAGGAGAAAAATATAATTTTATTCCTAACATTATTCAAGTTTGAAAAGGACTTTGTGTCTATTTAGCATGTTAAAAACCATGAAATGTAGTCTATGGATTAGTACAAAATGTTCCTGTGGCTTCCAGATGTTTCTCCCTCCTTGTGTATCTTCATTCTGGAAGACAGCTAAGCCTGTCTTCTGTTTCCTGCTCTAAATTTCTGATTGTGTATTTCCAAGTCTGGATTTTCCCCTGACTTGCTCTAACACTCAACATCAAAATTAATCTGTTTCATTGCAGTTATTCAAGTGGATCCAGTGGAGTCAGGTTTGGCATTCACCTGACTAAAGGTGGAGCTATACAACATCAACATCTACATTTGAATCACCTGTCTTGGCTACCATTATAACTAAGAAGATCAACTCAACACAGTCGACAGAGTTTAAGATGAGATTCATGTGACTAAATGTAGTTATTTTCTTTAGGATGAGGTGAATTGTGCACTAAACTCCGTTGAATGTGATTGTTGCTCACATTGGCTCTGTCATACACTGGCATTCTCAGTGTAGACAGATGTGTTTAAGTTAATCCCACTCTAAGTGGGCAGTTGACATTGATTTTCATTGGGATTACTGTAACAGTGTCATTTAAAAAATACGACATGCTACCTTGTCAGTAAGGCTCAAAAAACCCCCATGCCTGGTCTGGAGTGAGGAGGTTTCAGTTTCTGTGTCTTCTATCTGCCTTCTCTTCCTCATGTCTCATTGTTTTTCCCTGTTACTCTTCTCTCTGCTTCTTCCATGCTTCCCTCATATGTTGAATATGACTTCATGGCAGAGAAGAAGGAATGTTCTCACTTCTCCGAGCCACCACTACAGGACAGATGTTTTTGCTGAACTTAGTCTGTTTTGATTCAGTATCTGAAGCATTGAGTTGCTTTGAGTAAGGGACCAGCTCAATGGTGAAATGGGAATGCATCAGTTCCTCTATAATCTAGAAATATGCATAAGAAATAGTAATTCCACATCTTTGCAGTGAACATATTTTATTGACCAAGGACTTGTGTCTTACAGCTTGTTGTTCATCAGTTGAGACTGTACTTTCCTCAGGACAAGTGTAGGGTTTGTATTCCTCATCCACCTCATCATCCACATCCCACTCTAAAGGATGTATAAGTGGGTAGGTGAAAGAGGGCAATTACCTGACTACTTTGCTCTCTAGGTTTATATTTATTCATCATTCATATCTGATCCTTATTCTGCAGAGCATAGAGGCAGCTAATAAAGACAGTGATCGATATTCTCACAAAGTCACATGCAACTATAAATTTACATTATTTGTTATTAAAACAAAAATGAGCCCATGAATTTCATGTGTGTGCAGATGTAGAGGTGTAATTTTGGAAATGTGGGTACTAAACAATGGAGGTTGCCAATTAGACAAGCTGTTAAAACATATGTATAACTGCCAGCATATGTATAATCTCACTGTATTTATGTTATTTAAGGTGCTTTTTGGATATGGGCCTAGAAATTAAATTTGATAATAAATATATTTTATTATACTAAATTACATTTCTGTTTAATGATACATTTTCTGCTTACATATTTAGCTTTTAATTTTTTTCAAAATTAAAGATTAAAGCTTTTAATTAAGAACATATATTGATGGGCCAGTACAACATAAAAATTACTTATTTCCCATACTGAAGCTTGTTCTGAAATTTTCTATAAATATGGGCAAATGTTGATCTAATCTAGACATATTGAAATCATGCAAGCATCTTGCAACTTGTTTTGGACCAGAATATGTAAGAAAATGTTGAAAATGATTCTTGGGAAGTATGATTATGAATGTGGTTTCTTATAGATAATGTTACATCATAAATATTGCTGTTCATTTTAAGCTGGCAAGCATTTTCATACAGGTATTGCAAGGATAATTTATGCATTTCTAGAAATGCAAGCACTTCATTTTGTACTAGTCTGGAGGTAATGCCAAACGTCTGCTCATTCCAATTCATGCTGTTTGTAACGTTGTCTGCAGCAAAGCAGCAGCTTGATTTAACTTCACTCTCCAGGGTCCATTCTAACACCAGTTACTGGAGAAAATAGTCTTACTTTCAGCTGTTGAATTTAGCTTTACGAATAATGCTTAATAACTAGAAAGTAGAGGTAGCCAAGTGGATGCACCCTTCTCCTCTGCTAGTCTACTCTGTGTAATGTCTATCCATCCCTCTTCTGAGAATAAATTCTTTTACTATTGTGGAAAAATGCTACTAAATGAAGCTGATCTTGAGCCCATGAGGTAACATGAATATTGTCTGAGGAATTGTCTGAAGACGTGTTGCTGTTGCCTTCAGTCTTTATAAATGGCAGGAATGGATCACTAGAATTGCAAGGTGGAAAAAACTTCAATATAAAAGTAAGCCACTGTCCTTGAGTTCTTCATGCTTCTTTAGGTATTGTCTGTGACATGAGATGTCAAGAATTTAGAAGAATAATTGAGGCTTCAGAACTTTCTATAGAAACTTTGAGTAATGATCATCATATATTTAGGTAGATGGTAAGCTAAGACACTTTCAAGTCTCTTGGACACTTAAAAAGTGTTTTTAAATGTTTTTTTATGATGTTTTATGATGTTTAAAAATAAATTCTTTCTTTCAAGAAGGACTATACGTGTTTTGATATAGTTAACAAGAATATATTCTATAAGGGAGGGAAATTGTAACCATTCTCCAGTTACAGTTCCACTAAAGAACTCTAAGTGGGTTTTACCCTTCAGAGAGAGGCATGCTGAAAATAAAATGGAATAATACTATACAGAGCAGAGAAAAGAGAAAAGTAATACAGAGACGCAGAGTTAAAATAGCTTTACAGTGATGTTTAAATAACTTTTAAAAGTATGTTAAGGGAAATGACAGAATGAATCATTCAGGTATCTAAATACAGACATCTATTGTTGTTTTAGATACCAAGTAGTAGATATGACAGTAAAACCCCAACTGTCCAGAATAACAGCCAAGTGTAACAGAAGCATCTAAAATGGCACTGGACATCCACATTCAGGTGACTGGATCCCTCTTAGAGACCTTACCTTGGTTTGATAAAAATATTCCAATGTCAGTTCAGAAAACAGATCTAAGTAGCCTAAAGATCATATTCATACTGGAGATCACTTTTACTCAAGGTAAAAACAAGTTCTTGTAATCATGCATCAAAATGATTATCGTTGTGTGAATAACTGGAGGAAAATTGGAGTCTGTAAAACCAAATATTCGTTTAACCAGTGATGCAAGAGACTGAGACATGCCTGGGGCCTTGATAGCATCCCCTGCCATTGTGACCGGGTGCCCGAACTTGCTCATACCCTCCTTGCAGAGCAAAGACCTCTCTTTTTCCTTGAAGAATCCTAAATTATTTCCTTGATAAGATAGGGAGAAAACAAAACTTGTGCTCAGAAGTTATTTTTTTTCACATGCCCGATGGGCTGATGTATTGAAAGACCAAAACATATCTAAACCAGAGGAATTAATCAAGCTGAAGGTTTGAATAGCTATGAAAAAGGTCTACTGCTGCTGTTTTGTTTGGATGAAGCATTTCTTTATTGTGCTTTTAAATTCTTCTCAAGGGCATTTAGAGCACCAACTGGGCATCCTGCAGCATGGAATTTAAAAATAGGAATAAGTAAACACTACCTTATTTGATGCAGCAAGGTGATTTTCCAATAAAGAGAAACAAGCAGCATAAGTCATCTGGCAAAGTGTCATGCTGGCCTCTTATGCTAAAGCAAAAAAAAAAAAAAATCTATAGAATTTAGAATTCACTTCTACCACTTCTGTATTAATATAAATTCAGAGTTATTTCACTGCAACCATTGGGTTGTATCAGTCTATATTGACATATTTGCTATTTGTTAAGTAATCAATGATTCAAGCACATTTTGATTTTGATGTGCTTTCCCCACCCTCGTTAAGCCTTCACACTGACATCTATGCTTATGATCTGAAAAAGAATGTTATTCCACTTAAGAAGATATATCAACACTACAGTTTAGTATTGGAATGGGTGATTTTTTTTTTAGTCCAGAAGATTTCATGTTGATATTTTTTCAGGTAGCAAATTAATCACACAAAGATAAAATGGCATTTAAAAAACCCAAACATCTGCTAGCATTGTTCTTGCCAGCTTCTAATTCAGCAATGACAAGTGTGCATTTTTCACAGTGGAAAATTTTATTTTTCAGTTACTGGGTGCTCTGAACGAGCCTAGAATGGGAAGCTGAGCACATGCTGCTGATGTTCACTCTTGGCAATAGAAATGCTCCAACAGTGGTCCTTCTACCACCAATCAAGCTTTCTTATAATCCGCAAATCCATCCATTGCCTGAGCATTCATTCCACTGATATGTTTGCTTCTGCAAAGTGCAGAACAAGGTCTTCTTGAAACAAGAGGGTGCCACTTTTTTAGGGGCAATGTCTGCTCTGTGAAGCAATCACAAGACATCACAGGAAAATAGGAGATTCCTTTGGCAAAATGAAGAATTTGTTGGGTCTACCGGCTCATTTTTCTATACTGACACATTTGAGAATTAAGAGAGTACTTTGAAATTTCCAGCTGTGTTTCCGTAGGGGTTCTGAAATAGGGCTCTGTTCCCAACAGCTCTGTACAACATCAGAGACTGGTTTTCTCCTAAAGGCTTGAGGATCCTGAGTACATGCAGGCTCAGGATCAGTCTCGAAGCCCACTTTCCCATGCCTGTTAGGTACCTCGCAAAGTTGAGAGTCACTCAATAAGAAACAAGCATAAGCATTTTGGGAGGATTTCAGCTGGTTTCATCTGGGCTCCACTGTCCCTGCTGTGCGTGGTGGGCTTCGCTCTGATTTTACCGCGTGCTGGCAGCCTCAGCATCTGCCAGGAGCCGAAGGGGGTGCACGAGGAGCACCCTGTGCTTGGGCTGGGGAGGGGACGCAGCACGGGCAGCGCTGTCCTGTGAGCTGAGGATAGAGGGGAAGGGGCCAAGGAGAGAGACTCTGAGGTGGAGAGGAAAGCCACGATACTGTTCAATACTAGTCTGAGACAATGAATGAAATAATTACTATCAGATTAGCTGGAGAGGAAAGGAGTTGTTTAGCATAAATTTACATGGAGCACAAAATAAGGAACCATCTGAACATATAGGGAATTCTAGATTTTGAACATAAGCTACGATTATTTCTGCCTCTGATTATACACATGTGTACAGCAGAAGGGCATCATTTGGAAATTCATTTACACTGGAGTGAAGTGACATTAGGACCGGGTCACTTTGTAGATCTTGCAGTGACCCATGCAATCTCCACACAAATGTTCTGCATGGACATGGCTGCTGGTGCCGCTGCAGCAGCAGCAGCAGTCATGATGTCACTCATGATGTCACTATGTCAGTTATGGAAAATTTTTATTGACAGACATTTAAGAGTTATGTATGGAATTTTGGACAATACTGC
>JMFS01053003.1:0-22192 GCA_000699545.1 Podiceps cristatus
GCTGAGTCTGTTTTGCCCATGATGGTAATTGATAAGGGATCTTCTTGTCTTTTTCTCAACCCACAAGATTTTCCATGTTATTTTCTCTTCATGTCCTGCTGAGGAGGGTGAGGGAGACAGCAGTAGGGTGGGTGTGTGGCAGCCATCCAGTGTCCACCCATGACATTATGAAACTTTTAACTTTAGAAACGTAATTCCACATTATTCTTTTCCACTACTTATTAATAAAAAAGGCACGTTAATCAGCATCATCTTATTATTGAGAACTATGCAGCATGCCAAATCTTCAGGTGGTGTCCGTTTGTGTAGTTCCACATCTGTTAGGAAACAAAAAGGTACAACTCTGCAGAGACTAAGGAACCAAATTTCAGTGGTGTTTTAATCAAATCTTTATTTTGGCAGAGAAAAATATGTATAAGTAGGTAAAAATCAGCAGCTAAACAATCTGTAATTAGTTCAGTTCTATAAGGTCTACAGAAGTCAATGGCTTACGGTTTAATTCTGACTGCTGTGGCCCTTTGTTGTCTCTCTTGTGAAAAAGGAGATGAAGAATGCAGATGAAATTAAAAAGAAATAGTGATCATTATTCTCCTTCTTCCCCTCTTCCACAGTCCTGTGCCTGGAGACAAAAGGAAGGATGAATCCAAATTCAGATTTTGTGAAAAAGGTTTTTTTTTTATTTCTTAATAAGTACCATGATATTTTCTTTGAAATCACATTCGTCTTTGAAGAACTGATTCTTTCCCTCAGTCATCTCCAGTCTTTTTAAACGGAAGGATAGAGTAAATCTGTCTTACTCTACCAGGGGAATAATCCAACTGATACAAATTAAGGCATTCCAAATCTCTAATATATAATGAGCTTAGCCTATCTAGAATTCAGATGTCTTAAAGGACAGCATTTTCTAATCTATGAATGAAAACTCTATACTGTTTCCTCACTGACTTTATCCACTTAGATGAGCTATCGTCAGCTGAGGACTCAGGAATGTCTTCAGAAATAGTATGGTGCTAAAGTAGTAAAGTTATAACTTTACAGTTTTTTAACTTTCCACTCAGAAAACTGAATTAAGTTCAAGTTTACAGGGTTCACCTCTTTTCGCACAGTTTTAAAATGGTCACACTCCTTGAATAATGGATGTTATATTGCCATTTAAAATGAAAGGGGAATTGTTCCCTGTTTTAGTTAATTACTTTGCTATAGCAGAAACATGGTTTACTATTCTTTTACTCCCATCAGCTTAATAGAATATTAAATAGTTATTGACTTTGGAAGAGGTGAACCATCATGATTTATTGAGCTGAGAGGTAAATATTCAGCAGGCAGCTACAATTAAGCTTCTGCTTGTGTTCTTCATTTACAGGAAGTGTAGGTGGTAAAACGAGGCTTGTCAAATGTGATAATAACTACATCATTAGAGCTCAATTACGAACTGATCTAAAGAGGATCTGAAGAACTGTAGTTACAAGTCAACACAACAAAGCTGATTTTAACTAAAATAACAATAACAAAGCACAAAATAATTTTTTCCATATTTGGTATCTGTATAATTTTAATTCCTCGTAGACCTAAAAAAACCTAAGGGAAATGGTAAAAATGCACAGAATTTCCTATAACAACATCAAATTACCATTTAATGTCATTCAGATGAAGCAATAAATTATTGCAAAGTTGACAAACTTAACAGTTTTGTTGGGTGTCATTTTTCTATCACCCCTAATTCATTAAATGGGAAATTGCTAACATCTGTTTCTCTTTTACTGCTCCAGGAAAGTACTTTGAGTATTAACTGCAGTATAGTAGTATTGTCATCTTCAGGCTATTCAGTATACAGAAAGAATATATTACACCGTGTTTTCTTCTGCCCTGTGTATATATTCAGAAAAGTACAGTGCTGTTGGAGGTTTGGATGCAAGAGAGATAATTTGTCTTCCTCAGGAGGGATTGTTAAAAGAATTTTACTAATTTAAACTAAACCAGAAGCGTTATTGCAACCACCACCAATTCTGATGACAAAGCATGATCTGCCAGCACATCTACAGAGCTAATTTTAAGTGTGATTTGAACTGAAATAGACTGATTCAAGTCTTGCCATAAGTCGTTTACGTAACTATCAGCTCAATGAAAGGATGAATGTAAAGGGAACAATGTTTGTTATTTACAGGAAGTTTGTAACTTTTTTTCCTGCCTATCTAATTGTTCCAGGCATGCAGAATGTAATTTAACCTATACTCAAAAAAAAAAAAAAATATAGAAAATGGGACTGGTAGGGAGTGGCATTGCCTATACTGGAGGGCAGGGATGTCCCAACCTACATCTTCATCCTCCAGACTATGAGATGTACTGGACAACACCATAGCTTCCTCCCTGCCTGTGCACATTTTTTCTCCCAGAGGGATAGAAATGCACTAGTTTAGCCCAGTTCTGACATTAAGTTCAAACAAATCCAGGTGCTAGGAGCTACTCATGAGTCCTTTTCTGAAGCAGACAGTGTTTTCTTGGGCTAGACTGTTTTGTTATCATACAAGAGTTGCAACTACTCCCATGGACAACTTTTGTCACCCAATGTGAGCTTGAAATCAGGTAAATCACTTACTGATTTTCTTGATCACAACTTTGAATATTTTAGGCAGAAGCAAACAACAAGCATTAATTTGCTAGTATAGTTCTTCTGACTGAATTGTCTGATTCTGCATGTTTCATTGAATGTGTAGAATGTGTTGTTGATATTCCTGTTGCAGTAATGACTCTATGGGACATTAATGCTAGAGTGTAATGCAATTCCTGGTACAGCAAACATGTATGTCAAGCACTTCTGTACTACAATGATTTCATTGTCGAGGTAGTTGCCAGACATTTTAAATACAGTTAGGATGGACAGTCTCATGATATATTACTTACAATTTTAGAGTGATTATGTGAATGCTGACTACCACGCGTAGAGGTTCATTCATACTGTGTGAAAGACCTTGCTTTAACGAGAACAAACATTTCTAGAAGACTTTTTATCTAGATGAATAGAAAGGTGTGCAAGCTGTCCAAAGACTAGGTTACTTTCTTCTCTTTGGAAGGAGCCAGAAGGGAAGTCACTAATCTGATTATTAGAGCATTTTGTTTGAAGATGTCGTTAAGTGACTAACTCTTTCTGAAAGATGTCCTTCTTCAGGGAATGTTTTCCACTCCCGGTTGCATACAAAGATCTAGGCCAGTGCTTATTTCCCCCCCCCCTTTGGCTTGTAGGAAAAAAAGAAAAAAGCAAAAAAAGTCCCTCAATGATGAACCTTGATATTTTGTTCTGCTCTGACTACTGTACACATGAGTCTCCTGTTGGAGCCCATGGGGAGTTGTCCACGCAGGGGATACAGTGAAAAGCTTTTTGAGAATTAAACGGCTCAGACATTATTAGCTGCAGCTGCTTGAATGCTCTACAGGAGTAATTAAACTTTATTACCAGCTTGTTCCACCTTCCCTGAACCTGTCTTCTCAGTAACTGCAGAAGAAATGCATTTACTTAGATAAATAAGGGGGATATTTATTTAGATAAATACAAGGGGAAATAACTCCTCTTGTATTTATTTACTGCAGTGTTTATGCTGCTGTCAAAGATTAAGACGAATCATCTGTCCCTCTGTGACGCCTGTGTACTCAGGCTTTATTGAAAGAAATGTGTGAGTGTAGTAAGTAGGTAGACTCTTCTGCTGATCCATCACTGCAGCTTTAAGATACGACAGACAACTATCCTCTATTAGTTTGTACTATGGGTTGTGAAGGGACATACAGGCATTTAATACTTGCAGTTGCTACATGATTTAAAAAATAACACCATTTGCCTCTAGGTCAAGTACAAAGCACCGTTAAGTAGTGGAAATGAGCAGTAAGCCTTTCACTGGAATTCTGCAAAATTTAATACGATGTGCAGGAAATTGTCCTTACTCCCCCTTAAGTCACAGAGAACAGAACCATTTGCATAGAAATTTCACTGCTGCAGCTTTTGCATAATAAAAAAATGCACCCATTCAGGGCTTGTTCAAAATACGTAGTGTAGATGCCTAAAGAAGCAGGCTCTATGTGTAATTATATATATCTGAGATGACATTTTATCTTGAGTAGTATGAAACAGAAAATTTTAAATTTACAGTCATTTTTGTTACTAGGTTTTTGGTTTTTTGATGTTCTTGAGTATATATGATACTATTAAATTATGAGACAGAAAAAATTACAAGCACAAACCAGTGTTAGCTGCTGTAAGAAATCCATTGTTGACTTTATGAGAAAGTTGCAAGCATACAGATTGAACAGGACGAATGTTGAAGGCCATTACATGATTTAAGGAAAAAAACCTACATTATGTAATCTGTTTACCTTGGATCAGATTTTTCTCGAGGTTTGGTGTTTTTTTGTTTGTTTGTTTGTTTGTTTTTCTGAAAATTACTTTGAATTGCCTATTTTTATGTTCATATATTGCTAGATATTTTTCCTTTTGTTGTTGTTATAAACAGCATATGGGAGGGCTACTTGCAGTTGTATTTATCAATATTATGGTGACTAAGACAAAATCAAGAAATGATTATTTGGAAACTACCTAATTAATAGGTATAAAAATATGTAACTATTAAAAAATACCTATTAGATACTAAAGTTATATGACTGTTTATATTTGTAACTTCGTCTCCTTGCTTCAGAATTGAGTGGGTGCATTTTGCTGGAGATATCATCACTATGTGTTCATAGACAGACTGGATATTTTAAGGACAAATCTTTAACAAGGTCATAAGAATTGTTAAGCTTGTGTTAAGCTTTCTGTGGAAAGCTATTGTGCCTCCTGGTGCTCCTTTCATTGTATCTGTACGTATTCCTACATGCAGAGCAGGTAGTGCCTTTTTTGCCTCTCCTCTTTCTTTTGATGGGCAAAGCTGGGAATTATCTAATAATAAAAAAGTAGTGTTTATTCAAATTTGTGGTGCTACGTGTTCTGTTTAATTAGGCTCTGGCTTGGTTGGCATACCTGTCTGCCTTCAGTCTTGTAGTATCTAAGGCTCTTTATTACGGCTGCTGTGTCAGGATACTGTCCGCTCAATAAACACAAGTATAAAGAGTGGCACATTCTGATGGCTGCGCCTTCCAGCATCCTGCAAGCATTGTCTTTCAAACCTTTCCTTTTTAAGACTCCGATTGGTTCTTCATCTTTACATCTGTCAAAATCTTTTTTTTTTGTTCGTTAGTTGGTTGGGATTGTTTTGGGGTTTTTTTTTGTTATTCCCTAAGAAATACACCCTCACGCATTTCATTTCTTGCATAATCTCAAATAATCAATACAATCTCTCATTTTTACTATATAGCTTCCTGGTTTTCTCCCCAAGCCTTACTTACTGTAAACTTGTTACAGCTATTGGAAGTTCTGGAGCTTTTCAGGGGTGCTGTTGGAAATTAAGCTATCATCTGGAAGTCTTCCTTTTTGCTGATGCTTGCTACTGACAGGTATGGAGGCACTTCTGTTTCAGAACCTGAGGAGGTTTTTTGTGTGCGTGTGTTTCCAGGGAACTTCAGCTCCAGTGATGCTTTTAGCTCTCCAGTTTCTCCATGCAAAGTATTTTGCTATTTTTTTTTCCTGGTACATGTGTTCCTTAGAAAATACCATTTGAAGCCAAGAAATCTGCCACCAGTCTGTTTCATTTAGCGCCCAAGTTTCAATGTCGTAAGATCAGCCTTTTCCTTTTATTATTGTTTTCAAGTAACTTGTGGCAAATTCTTTCATGTGTTTGTTAGGGAACTGTTGTCATTAATATTCCACTTTGTAACTTCCATATTTTCCTTTTTCCTTAAAAAATCTAAGGAACTATGCTTCTTCTGTCCTCACGTAGCTTAGCCACTTGCTAGTCCTCTGACTGGGAAGAAAGAAAAGTTTTGTTTAGTATTCAGGCTTGGTCCTTCTTCAGTTCTGCCTTTTTTTTTTCTATTACCCAACCCAGCAGTAGTACTCTAGTTTCGAGGCTGGGAGTGTCACTGCTGTTGTAGAAGGAAGAGTGGCTGCATCTTCTTGGTGCAGATTGTGCTTCCGATTGCATTTTTGATGCCTAAGAGTTTAGTTAAGTGAGTAACTGTTAAGTAGTCAGAGAAATCCTGACAGTGTTTGGTGAGAGAACCTGCTACTTTTTAAAAGAGGTTGAAAACATAAGGATGTAGAGACCCTAATTAAAGCTCAGGAGAATTTTAAAGTCAGGAAGACACAAAGCAACCGTAAAAGGATACTGTGAAGTTTGTGGTCTTAAAGTCTAACATTAACTATATCATGCTGAAGTGGCGCATAAAATGAGAAATGTCAATGTCTGATTTTAACAATGACTGATTCTCAGGAGACAACTGAAGCAGAAGACAACTGAGGCACCTAAGAAATCTTTCTTGTGTGGCAGTGACTGTTCATTTTTGTTATTTCTACTAATAAATTACAAAGCTTAAGCTTTGTAACTCTTCAGAGAACTTCCATTTAACTGCCTAAAAGAGATACTGAATGAATTTGTGAAACAGTTTTTTAAGTAACCTGGTGTCAAGAATAAGCATATAAATCAATTGCTCTGAAGCAGTATTCAGATACCTGAGGGTTGAGTAAAAAAGCCTGGAATGAGGCATTATTGATGGATCAGATATGCAGGATAGTTTTATTAGACCATGGCCCATATTCAGATTTCTGGCACACTGTTTTTTACTGGTGTTGCTCCAGGGGAGATTCAGAATGGCCGTAGGGTGCCATGTGTAAAGCAGCTAACTAATACTTGCTCTGCAGCAGTGTATGATCAGCTAACAGCATGTAAAAGCCATCATATTCACCTCTAAATAGCCTTTAAGGAAAGATCCCCAAACTAGAATTCTCATTACAGAAGAAACTGAAAGTACGGATATCTGGAGTAAGTTGGCATGGACTAGGTAATCTCTATTTTTCTGTGATTATTTAGTGAAATAATAGTGACATGTTAGCTGTCCAACAGTGATAGGTAGACATTGCAGGTGGTTTCTTACTACAATGTACTTATCAGGTTGTTTTTTATCTTATTGTTAAAAAAATCACAGTAGATTTTTCATCTGAATGAAGAGAGATGTTAACCCTCACATTTCTTCTCATGTTATTTAACACTTCTTTTATAGAAGCTGTATTAAATTATAATTATTATAACTATTATAAATTATACTATTTCTCAAATAGAAAAATTTCCCGTCTTTCCAGTTGATTGTAACATGTTAATGGGACTGTCATTCATTCAAAGACTGCTTTTTAAATTAAATTTAAATTAAATAGCAAGAGTCACACTGAGATGCTAAAATGAGTATAATAATTGAGCTTTAGTTTACTTAGAGCAAACAGCATGAGTGATGGCCAACAACTAGATTATCGGAAACTTTCTCTTGCTGTCTTATGTATCTGATTAGGTTTTTTACAGCTTTGACAGAATTTTCTCTGTGTTGAACTGACTGGCTTATTCCTCTATGCTCGGTCTGTTCACTACAGCTTCATGCTTGCATTTTTCGTGCTGTTGGGGTTTTTTTTGTTGTTGTTTTTTTTTTTTTTTTTTTTCACCCCTCCTTCTTACCTGCTTCCTCCCATTGCATTTTTTTCGTTAATGACAAATTTTATGAAAAAGTAATTTCATGAAGTCACAAGAAAATAGCTGCCTGAATGTGCATCCAGTCGGGTATGATGTCACTGACAAGCTTTTCCAGAAGGCACCATCAACAGGCTTTTTCAGAATATTTTGGAAGCTGAAAATGTGAACTCACTGTTAGCTTGGTCTTATAGACTCACGTTAGTGACTCTGTATCCCTCTTGCCTCCTTTCTAATCTCTTGCATTGAGATGTCAGGTCATTAAGGGAAAATGATAATAAAGATGATAAAGATAAATTTGACTCTAAAGGTTTACTAGAGTGAAACTTTAACCAAATAAAAATTAGGCACCTGTGTGTGAAAGCATTATGTATAATGATCAATATCTAATTATAACATAATTATGGTTTTCAAATGAATGTAGGTAGTTTCAACGTAACATACAATCAGAGAAGTAGATGTGGAGATGTTTTTAACATGTCCCAGTATAGCCATTACTTTATTATTACTTTTCCTGTAAATGAGACTGGCTTTGTGCCCCAGTTACACATAATAGACATATGGTTGTAATATTATAGTAGCAAATGTTAAATTGCAACCAGAGGTATTATCTATTTGCTTTTCCATTTTCAAACTATTTTGTCCACATCTGTGATCATTATGTATTTAACCTAATTTATGCCATTATCTACACTTTACATCCTATTATTTCAAAACCAGTGAGCTTTGGCCTGGTGACGATATGGCCAATTTATGTTAAAGAGAGAAATGTAACATAGGCTGCTGTCTCTATTCTCTTAATTAGACTGTAAGTACTGTGTTATTGATAACCTATAACTAGGGATGCTGAATGATTGCCTATGTTATTTGTGCCCCCTGATGCAGCATATACATTAGGAGTGCTTAGGAAATTTTGAACGCCATTTCCTTAGAATTTTTCCTTCCATCCTCTAGATTTAGCATAATTACAAGAGAGGTTAGGCACTTTATAAGCTGCATAGGTTGGACAACAACTAGTTATAGCTTCCCATCTTTACTGCAGTAAGAAGACATAGAAATAGAAGACAATGTTCACTGAAAAATGGGTCAATCATTACACATGTAAACATGCAGAATGGAACTTTTCTTTACCACATGAATGTTCACATGCTTGCATATTTCATCTCTTGCAGGTTACTTCTCCTGAAGTGCTTTTTATTTGCTATTAAGAAGTACAGGAAAAAGTCTATGTGTTATCACTTTCTTAACCTTTTGCATTTTATATCAAGGGCTAATGTAGAAATCTCCAGTTTCTACACCTTATGGCTGTCACCATATACCTAGGTGAAAACTGAAAGTATTTGGGGACACACACACACACACACAACGTGAATAACATCATATGAACATGAAGGCAGTTATTCTGTAGTTTTATACATCCATGCCTATTTGAATCCTGGATTAAGAGCAAAATGTTGAGTACCACTTTTCAGGAGGAATAGAATTGCCTTGGTCTGATCACACAGTCACAGTAGGAATAATAACATCACATACATAGAAACAACATTCCTGTGAAAAAGCGTAAGACACTAGATTCCTAAACTCTGGGTTCATTACAGTGGGGTTGACCTTTTTGCCCTGATACGATGGAGCTGTTTAAGCCCAACTGGTGCTGTGATCCTTTCAAGCATTCTTTCACTCCACTGCCTGATTTACTGCTTGCAAAAGCAAGAAGCCCAAGAGAGAATCCATTTAAAATAGACTGCAAAAATAAATAAAACAAATGGAGGACTGAACTCAAGCTTGTTTACTGCCAAACCGTCTGCTTCTGTACATCAATGAGTAATAGACAAAAACGGTAATATTACTGCTATATTTTTATGAATAGAGGTCCTGTGATACAGGTAGATGACACTAAAAGCTCCACAGTAAAAAAGGGCTTAGATAACAAAAAAGTAAGTTTCAAAGCACTTGGCACTATTTTCATAACACTTTGATAAACCTTGCTATTTGGGACAGCCTATTGTTTTCCAAAGGCAAACATTCAGCTTTTTGGAAGTAGGTTCTTGTTCCAAGGAGAAAAATCCAAGTTGTCATGGATAGCTTAGCAGTGTCCAGAGATGGTGCTGTGCAGTGCCAGAGGCAAGAAGGACCCCCTTCCTTCCTTGGTGATTTCAAATATTACTTGTTGATGTAGTTAACTGTTACTTGTATACTGTAAAACTGTTGAATTCAGCATGATATTTAGCTCTTGTCTCTTGGATAGATAAACTTCTTCATAGTTATTTCACTGTCTTTACAGAAATTAGATTACTACTTTTTTTTCCCCCTAAATTACAGATACCATTCTTTTTTCCATATGAATCTGTGAAATAGGCCTTGTATAAAACTCTGTTAACTCTGATAGTGCTGGAACAAAACCCTGAAATAAATGCTAGCTTCTGCTTGGCAGTATTGTCACAACAAACAGAATTTTTCTTAGGATGCAATCAGATCTTCAGTGTTGAAGTATTTACTGCGTGTCTGCTGTTATTCCAGGTTTTAAGTAGAGACAGTGGAACTAGAATATGGATCTGTACGACAATCTGGAGATTGCCCTCCTCCACTTTGTTTAACATATGATTCTTCTGTTCTTAAGGCAGAGAGAACCCTGAGCAAGAGCAAATACTCTCAAGGGAGAGTATTGTTCTGAAACCTGTTAGAGGAGTGTGAACATCTACATGGAGAAAAGCAAATTACACTGAGGAGATGGACTCTGCTTACATTCTGCGTTCTTACCAATAAAGTGGCCTGTAAGACTTCTGCTGATTTCTGCTTTTTGATGGGGGTGTGTTAAAATAATACAGCAGTGTTATGTGACAAAGCGACAGTATTTTTGCTTGTAGGTATTCTGTTTGTTAACTGTCTTCTAGTACTTGACAAATGTGCTATTTTAGAGCTTGAGGAATGTGAAAACATATGGGACTTAATAGAGCTTGCTATTAGAGTATTTGTAAACTTCGAGAGTGTTTACATTCATATGAGAATAGCCTAATTTGGAAACTTAGAGTACTTTCCTGTATTTTAATAGATTGTGACAAAGTGACTAGCTTTTTTACTGTAAAACCTCTGATTTTGCCACCAGTGTATCAATAACCTAGTTTATTGACACATGCATAAAATTAGTGCAGTACTGCCTCAAGGGTAGTTTGCATGAGGAGAAAGCATCGTCATACTCAAGCAGCATTTAGTTTAAGCTAAAAAGAGCAGGCAAAGGCAAGGTCACGTTCCATGAACAGTTTAGTCTGTAAGTCCCTGCACCATGCGCCGCAACAGAAAACATGGGGTGGAGGGCAGGGACGCTTGAGCTAGTTTTGCACAGAACCGTTCTTGCCCTGTATTCCTTAGTGCTTTAAGCAACACTTGAAACTCAAGTCAAATACTGTGTAAAATCCTGTTAATTTGGGCCAACAAGGCCCCTCAAAATCCAGAGCACAGTGGACAACCAAATTAGGGCAGGAGCAGTTAACATAATATCCAGGTTTTTCCATTGTCCATGGTAGGCTAACTCTTACGACATCACATAGGGGACTATTGAGTTCTTTAAAGACTGCAGAATTCAAATTAGAAAGGCTGATAGCGAACTTAAGCAACTTATTGGACTAAATGATAGGAATAGAAGAGACATATAGGACTTATGTTTCTTCGATGGTAGCTCTGAGACCCACAACTCTCCTTTATAGGCAAGTGCCACACTTGGCCTGCAGCTTGAAGGAATATAGTCCTGGATAAAGGATTAGTCTGAAACTACTTGTTTTATAAGTCAGAGAAGAAAAGGAGAAATGGCAACTTACATTCTAGTGATGGTTTGCTGGGTTACTCCTGTTCATCGGGAAGTCTTGATAAGAAAATTAGGAAGAGTTAAAATTTATATCTAAATGTGAAGTTTTAGGAATAGGTAACTAGTCCAAGGTCTTTCACAGTGTGCAGTCCATCATGAGTATAGATTTTATTTTACTCAGGACTCCAATTTGACTGTGACACTATTCTTACTCTCTGTATAACTTATTTGGCCAATTAAGCATGTTGATTTTGTGAGTTACTGCCTTAATATAATTGATTAAAAAGCCTTTATGAAACACACACCTGGAAATATTTAATTTATCTGACACGGCTTATAAGTAATTAGGTCTAAATCAACACAGTTAGCTAAAAATACCCAGTAATGAAGAGCAGGCACTGGGACTTACCTTCCAGTATGCAGCAATGAAGCAAGGCAAAGTGGCCACCAAAACGATGTTGTTGATTTCGTGAAAACACCAGGAGAGCAGATGATGAAAAACTGCAGGTACATAAAGCTGTTGCTATGGTGTTCAATTCTTGCACCACTGTGTCTGGATTTAGTGCCTTAGAATGAATCACAAAATCATATATTCCAAATGCTGCTTATCATTTCAACGGAGCCTAGTAATAAATGACAGGAAATGCATTACCCATCTGAGATATGTAAGAGTATATGAGCGAAGATTGAATTCAGGCTTTCTAAAATGCTCACTATTTTTTTAAACTGCCATTTGTCTCTGCTAACATATATATCCAGTTTGTAATTCCAATGCATGAGATGGTGTTTGAAGACAAAATTCACTAGCTGTGAGCAGTTAGGTATAGTGAGAACATGAAGAAGGAAGGATACATATAAAACATTTGTAGATGTAATAAAAGTCCATGCTTTAAAGAAGGGGGCAAAAAAAAGACAGCAATTGAAAATTTAAAGTTCAAATATCTCTGCAATATTGTATGCTTAGTATGGCACATACATATATGCAATGTGATACCGCAGAAGACATTGCCAACTGAAGAAATTGTCAAATGGACTTCTGAAGATAAGAGTCACAACAACAGCCAACTTTGAGACGGTGAAATGGGACAGGCAGACCTTTCTGAAAGGGAGCAAAGAATGGTGGCAACACCACTTTTCCTTGACCTCCTCCCTTCTTTGCTATTCTATTTTTTAATTTCCTCAGTACTGACACAGATGTTTTACACCTGGTCTTCCCTAACTTTCCCCTTTCCTGGAATCTTATGTCTTCTGGTCTCTTGACTTTCCTCATTATTACTTTCATCTCTTCTATCTTTGACTTCACTCATGTCCTTTTCCTTCTCTCTGGTTCTTTTCCCTCAGTCTTCTTTGGCCTTTTTCTCATGATGCAGTCCTGAAACTTTCCTCATTTTGAAACAAAAAAAAAAAAAAAAAAATCCAGTGCAAATTTCATTATCTTACACTTTAACAGCAGCTTCATCCTGCACAGTGGCCTTCACCAAAGCCATCTTGCCCCATCTAGGGCAAGATGTCTTCTTGTCATCTAGGTTTACTCACTTATTCTCTCTATCCCCTCCTTAGTGATTCCCCAGTTTCTGTTGCACTGAGCCTGTATGACATGCCTTTACATCAGCTTTCCTGGACAGAGTTTCATGCAGTAGTGACTCCCTGTCTCAAAACTTACTGGGACACAGAAACTTTCTGTGTGGACATCAAATGTGAAAACACTGAGGAGGTAAGCGGGAAAAGTCCTTTTTTTTTTTTTTTTCTTCCCATGCATGCATGCATGGTTCTCCCATCGAAACTTGGCCTCTTTTTTAATAAGTTTGGAGCTACATAAAATGCAGATTCATGACCCCAGTCCTGTTTTGGACAGTGTGGAAATATTGCCTTAATCTTTGAGTAAAGAAAGAATAATTTCATTTCTTCTGTCATGCACTTGTAATGGTCTCTCTCTTTTGCATAGTGGGTATGACCAAGACAGCAGACAAAAGAAGTTTCATACTAGCAAGTAGAAATATAGATTTTGCCTAATCTATTTTTAAAATATCAAACTTCAAATATTGAATCACAAATAAGAAAAATCTACTGAGATTTGACATGACACTATCTAATTTGAAGATAAACTGATTTAGCAGTGTAGATTAAATGTATTAGATTTTATCTGGCAAATTATGCTCACAGCTAGGGACTTCTAAAGCAAAATAATCTCATATGATGTAACAACTCAATCAAGTTTAATACTATGTTAGTCTTAGTAAAAGCTTGTTTGAAGGTTTTGTAGAACTACGATTTTTGTGTTTAATTGTACAAAAAAAAAAAGTTAAATTAACTATGCTCTGACTGTGTGTACAGATCATCGAAACTCCCCATTCTTTCTTCAAAAATCTAAAACTTGAGAGACATAGCAGTGCCTTTGCCTCAGTGAATGAAACTTACCTGTCTTACTCTCCGTTGCAACCTGAGCTTTGTAAGACATTGTAAAGTACGGAACTGTTAGTGTTATAAAGGAACAACAAGAAGAAAATAAAGAGGAAAGATAACAAATTTAAAAAAAGGTAAAGCTTTGTCAGTTACAATGAGTAGGAGATAAGTAAATATTCTCATATATCAGGGCATACTCAACATTTTACTAGGGAGAATTAGAAGGGCAATAGAATTTGGTCTAATTATACACAGAGGTATAGATGAAGTGAATACTGTTTTCATAGCAATTTTGACAATACAATAAGAACATGTTAAGGCAATTGCATTAAGCAGAATAGTGACAGAATGCTTTCAAAAATACCTGGAGATCTGTTAATTTGCAGAGTATATTAAGTTCCAGTTTGTTAAGAGCAACACTAAGGCTTCCCAGTTTTATATGGGATTTTTCACTTAGTGCAATAACGTGTAATATCTCAGCAAAAGAGAATTAATTTTTGCTATGTATGTTTGTAATCTCAGACGCCTGTGACAGCTGACAGTGCCTCAGTTTACAAACTCAGAAGGTGTGAGGACTACCTAGAGAGCAGCTTTTATGTGCAAGACACAGATGTTTGCACTTTCTCCTATAGGTTCATGTTTCAGGTGAGGAACGGTTAGCACAGAGTTGTTCCATGTGATTATAGCAACAGGAGATATTCAGCACTGATGCTCTGAGGAAGATCTTTACAGAGGTGAACACGAAGCATCAGAGAAACTTTCATACCAGGTCTCATTAGGAAATGGACTCTGCTAGTTCAGAAGTAAGTTGTAATTGTGATCTGGGAGGTTGCAGCTTCACAGTGCTGCAGGTACCTGCCTAACAAACTAAATATTTACAAGTCAATGAAAAGTGGTGCAGGAATTGACTTAGAGGCAAGTATTGATGCTCTTTATTCAATCTAGATACTGCTGTTGTGTGTCAAGTCATAAATTGCTTGACAATGATAAAGTGACACTTATTTGTCACTCATCAACTCATAAGCTCAACCCAAGGAGACAATCGTATTGTTTTCTTGATCTTTCTTCAAGGCAAGTGTTGGTGCAACAGCAGTGCATCCTTGCCATATGAGTGGTGCCATGCATCTGAAGTGATCTGAGGTTTAATGACTGAACAAAATATGATCTTAATTCTTTTTGTTATTTTATGACCCGCTCTCCAGTGCTCTGACCCATAGAGACAAACTGTGAAATTAAAGCACTTTACAAAACAAATTTTAGTTGCAAACTTTTCACTGACAGGGTTGACAGATTTTGGTAAAGTAGGATAGAAGCTACCTACACAACCTTGTAGATGTCAGTGGCTAATGGCATCCATGTTATCACTGCAGGTTTTCCCAAAAAAATGCCTATAGGTGAGACTTTTCCTCAGTAGAAACCAAGGAAATTCATCTGCCTTTTGTTCCTTTCAGAGCCCTGAGTGGGTTCTCCCCCTTCTGCCTCTCGGGGCATTGGGATGCCTGGGCTTGGGGCCATATTGTAGCTGTCTGATCTTGAGACATCTCAGCAGGGGCCTCCCCCTGCACTCAGGAGCCACCTCAGAGCCTGGGCCATTAGCCCCTCTCCTGTCCCAGCCACGGGCATCTCTGCCTCCATCCACTGCCCCAACCACCCAGCCTGCTGTGCTATGAAAATTTAGCTGGTGCTGTGTTAAGAAAATCTGAAGTGGTATATTGTTATAGAATACAGTGCTGTGCTGAGTTTGTCAGCCCCAAAATGAAGTGGGAAGAGATTGCCTACTGAAGGCATATTAAACATAGATGTAATCTGTAGCTCAGGAAATTCATTGATTTTTGAAAGCTGGGAAAGTATATTGAGAAAAAAAAATCATTATAATGTTGGACCTATTATTATACCTTTTTCTGAGCATCCTATTTTTAAACTGTTAGATATATAGTGGGATGGATCTTTCTATTTGACTCAGTATTGGCATTTCTGTGGTTACAGTAGTACAGGTGGGAGTCCTGGTACACTACTGCTGATCCTGTGGAAGTGCAGAGATCACCTACCAGCATGAAGATGAGTTACTGAATTCAGCTTTTCAAATACTATGTGCTCCTTTGTCCTGTTCTGATGATATTTTAATGTGGCCATTCTGTACTTTTGGTTATCCAATGTCTGATCTCGTAGAGCAAGTCTCGGACATTCCTTATTTTCACATTGGTTCCCCTCCCTATGAATGGCCATCCAATGGCAGTGCAACAGAAATATAAAATTCAAAAAAATAAATACATAGACTTCTTGTCTAAAATAATATTCAGTGAATAATGGCTGTTTTTATTTAAACTTGTGTTGGCTCAGCATTTCTTTATTTCATGTTTAAGGTATGGATTATGTGAGGTAAGAATTTCAGATGTAAAAAAGTGACCCAGAACTCCACTCGTAAAAGTCATTATGGAGAAAGTGAGAAAAGGAAAAAAAATTACTTGTTAGCAAAATTTCTTATAACTTTAATATGTATAAATCTTTCCTAGAATTAAATGACTTATCAGAAAACTCTGTGTAGAAGAAAAAGCTTCCTTCTAAGGCAAATTTGCATCTTTTTTCTAAGAGGACTTTTTGTAATATGCTGACTGATACTCTGTTCCTTTATATTCGAGGAATAGAAAGGTGTTGCACACTAAAGGGATTAGTTTTGAAGCTTTTTTCTGCCTAAGAATGTCACAGAATGATCACAGAATCACAGAATGGTAGGGGTTGGAAGGGACCTCTAGGGATCATCTAGTCCACCCCCTGCTAGGGCAAGGTCACCTACAGCAGGCTGCACAGGAACGAGTCCAGGCGGGGTTTGAGTATCTCCAGAGAAGGAGACCCTACACCTCTCTGGGCAGCCGGTGCCTGTGCTGACCAGCCTGTAGTTCCCTGGATCTTCCTTCTTGTCTTTTTTGAAGACTGGAGTGACATCAGCTGTTACCGTCACTGTTACATGTCACTGTTTGTGATTAAGTTCTCTTCTCTGTTATGCTTGTCTCATCTCACAAGTAGCAAAGGCGGGAAAGAAACCTCATGAAAGCAGATTGTGATCTAAGGCTTAGAACTGCACTAACAAAATGTAATGTTTCCAAAAGCAAGACTTCTGTTGACATCAGACATATGACTCATATTTCTGATGCAGGTTTACTCATGACAACCATGCTAGAGGCTTCATTCATTAAAGTAGTTCTTCATTCTGCTCCAATGCCATAGCTTATGTTTTTGGCCAAGTTGGCAATGTCTAAAAGAGCATACAGATTTCACATTGTTGCACTGCCTGACCTCAATCAGTTCTAGTGGTGTTTTCTGTTCTGCAATTTGGCCCTGTTCTTCCACACCTTTCTCTTGGGGTTCTCTTAGAGTCATATGTCTCTCTCCTTCTTTAGCTTTAGTTTCTAAAGCTAAAATCCCAACCATTTCTACTCAGTTCTTGAACATTTTATTACAGCCTTACACTGGGACATTTGTGCTAGCCAGATACTGGTCTACCACCATACAGTTTAAATGCTTCTCCCAAAACCATATTCTCTGTCATACATGAGAGTATAACCAGAATCTGAGGTAATTATTTATTCTTTATTAACTCATGTTGAAATGACATATTTTGGAGCTCTTGGCCTAAAGAGCCTAAGTTTGTTATCATAGAAGCAGGATGCTGGAGAAGGGGTTAAATGAGAGAGTTGTGTACTAAACAACAGCTTCCACTATGTGGAAGGTAGGTTAGAAATGGCTATCTAGAAAAGCTGAATGGAGCAAGAGGATTATCAAAATTTGCAGTCTACTCAAATAAGCTTTTAAAACGTCCTCACTACGAAGTAATTTGCCTTAAAAAAAAAAAAAAAAAAAAAGGGAGAAGGAAAAAAAAAAAAAAAAAGGAGGGAGAAGGAAAAAGAAAACTGAATTCTCTTAGTGTGAACAAACATATGTTGTCTCAAAGCATGGAAGCATAAGACTAAGACTTCTTTTTGAAAAAAAAATATATATGAAGCTAGGCTAAGAGCCAGGTTAAAACTGAAAATAAATTTGTAATGGTGACATGGTCTAAGTGACACATAGCCCTACATCTTATTTTGAGAAGCAATTTCAGCATATTCTGATGTGCCTATGTCAAATTGCAATGAATGAGATTTAGACTTCTTCCTCATTAAACACCCATAGAGGACTGCCAGGAACTCATTAAGCAATCTACTTGGTTGGCACTCTGGCTATGTCAGCATGTAGTACAGTTTATTTCAACTTGTTAGTTCCTGCTGGCAGTAGCTGTGCATCTCAAGCATTCTGTGGACAGATAAAGATGATAGGTCAATGTGAGCACTAAATAAAAAGAAAGGACAAAGACTTCTCCAAAGCATAAAATATGATCTTTGCAGATGCTGAGCAAACCTGTGTATTCTGGAGATAATTCCAAATGCTTTTCATTCAGTCTGTGGGGTGCATGCTGCTTCCCTCAGTGGTCTTGAAGCAAAGCCAAAATATTTGTCTTGAGGTAACCCAGGATCTGACTTCTTCTTCAACATATAAACATACTAATCATGCCATTTGTTTCTGGCAAATTGAGTGCAGAAACTTCTGTGGTTAGTAACACCATTAGCACTGCAAAGTAACACCCACCTGTCTCAATTCACTTTTCAATGGCAGAATTCTGGAGTGGTACAAGACTGTACCGTGATGAGCGATGGAGCATTTGTAGATACTAAAATTCCGCATGAAATCTTTGGTTCCTACCTCCAAAATGCAATACTTGAAACCAAACTACTAAATAACATCTGTTTTAACTGATCTCTGGAGTCAACATTGTTTTAATTTTTAAGGATGTTGAACTGACAAAAACAAGCAGTTAAGCAGTTTCAAACTGAAAGACTTGAATTTTTTTTTCAAATTACATTTTATGTTCCTTTTTGCTGCAATAAACTTTTTAAGGCAATTAGAAGAAACTCCAATTTATCAAAAAGAAAATGCCCCAGTTGACTCAACCCAAAGTCATAAGACAAAAAATACCTTAGAAGTTTTGACTTTTGCATTCATTCAGGAAAATATTTTCTTACGGACATATTAACTCGACTGGAAAACTTCAGCTGTCCTAATGCTGTCTCCTATTGCTATTCTAGTGGTAAAATGTAACAGGATGAGATAAAAACCTAAGTAAGTTACCTGCTTGAGCAAGTGGTTGGACCAGATGATCTCAAGAGTGCAACCTCAACCATTCTGTGATTCTGTGAAGTTTTAACAAATGGTTTATGGCCTTTATATCTGGTACTGTGTACTAATTGCCATTACTATTAATCCCATTGTCGAAAGATTAGATATTATTAGCAGTGTGGATGGGAAATCACATTTGTGCTTGCGATTTCACAGGACGGACATCCAGCTTCTGCTAATATGCATCTACATTTTTTACCTATTTGCTTTTTTTCTTCTTTGGTTTGTAGTCTAAGCTGTGAGATTGCAGCCGGTCAGTCAGCTTTTATTAATATCTGCTCAAGTTTTTATTTTTTTTGAGAGGCAAGTCATATGCTTCACTTTTCTGTCATGGCTATGATTGGCAGTGATGAGCTGCATTTGTTCATTAGGAAAGTGGGAGAATGATAAGGAATATGGAATCTTGTGCAAATGTGGAAGACATCATATTTTTAGGACCTTAGTGTGTGCTGGACAAAACTTAGTTGCAATCCATATTTGAACCAGCACCTGTTGAATAGTGTTTTACAGAAAGCTATAACCATAGCAAACCTCTCAAAAAAGTGTATTGGAGCAGGTTTAGTACTAATTAGACCTTCAGAGGTGTTTGGAACCTAAACCGAGTTTTAAATGGTGTGCAGAGGTACCATTGAGCATTCTGCAGAGATTGCATTTGGTTCCACTGCAACAGAGTGATACTCATACTCTAGCAGGCTTGCTGTATATACACGTGTATATATATGTGAATATGTCATATAGTAAGGATCTACAAGGTCACCTCTTCTTAGTTACCCTCTGTTCTTTTGTTCCAAGTAATGCAAACCTTTTTGTTATGCATTCTCTGGTATTCCTATTTGCCTATGCTATTGTGCATCTTTGCTTGTCTGTTTTTTATTTTCCCCTGCAGGTATTTTCTTTTGTCTCTAGGTGTTTCCTGGATAAGTCCATTTTACCACACTGGTGGCATATCTGATCTCTAGAGTCAACTATACAGCCACATCTTTTACTTCCTCAAGCACTTGACATTTGTGTTTGGAAGTCTTAATCATGTACATTTTTATAGGTGGATTCGCAGCTGAGAGTCCTCAGCTTCCCCCTACTTTTGCTTTCTTACACCAAAAAAAGAATGTGGAAAGCAGAACCATTTCCACTCTCTCATTTGATAGTTTACAAGGATCTTCTCACTAAGCACACATGATATTTGCAGTGGTCAGTGAGACTCTTTAGGGCAACCATAACTTCTGAACACACTTTTCTTTCTTAAGATCGTATTAGAGTCACATAGAAGTTGGGCACCACGGAGGGGCTGCCCACAGATTTTCACTAAAACTAGTGCATGACAATTTTTGAAGTTTTCCTTTTTTGAGGGCACATTTTTCTTATTAAAAAGTCATAATTATCCTTTTCTTCAAAAACAAATGAAAAAACTTCAGAGTAACAAAATCCCCCTCTGCGTTCACTTTATTCATGGGAGCCATCCCATAATTTTCAGTTTAGCCTAATATGGTGAGTTGTTTTCACTAAACATAAAACTGAAACACAGGTCATCTGATACAAAGCCCTTAAGCAAAAATGCTTTTTGTAAGAAAACATTTGTACTAAAAAGGGTCCCTAAGCAAAAATTATATAGATAATTTTCAGATACAATTTAAGCAATCCTATGCTTGTCCACTCACAGAATGCAACCTCGCATTTCTTAACATAAGCACGGTTGTGCTATATATAAAGTTCATCTAGTCCATTAAGCTGTTTCCAGTGATGCTGATTAGCAGATTGTGAAAATACTTCTGTGGTATCCTGTTCAAGCCTCCAGCAATCTGCAGCTCAAGGTCGAGTTGAACCAGAGGCAGTATTTTAATTTAATAATCTTTATCAGTATTTCTTTAAGAACTTTCCTAATAATTCTTATTTTGAAAAATAGTTCCTTGTTCTTGCTTTGTTGTGTCCCTGTTTTTCTATTTAGGTCTTTAAAAATTAATGATTAAAAAAACAAGAAACCCCTCTGAGAAGTACAATTTTAAGAACATACAACTGCACTGTCATTTTTTTTAAATTTAACTATTATATTTTTACCCTTCTTCCCTGTTCTTTCCTGCATAAAATTATAAGTAGCAGAAAGGCTGTTAATGTTTGCTGAGTCCTGGTAAAAACCATTCATGTTAATTAAGCTTGATTAACAGTAATCAAACAGCATATAGAATCATAGAATGGTTCGGGTTGGAAGGGACTTTGAAGATCATCTAGTGCCAACCCCCGTGCCGTGGATGGGCAGAGACACCTTTCCACTAGGCCAGGCTGCTCAGAGCCCCATCCAACCTGGCCTTGAACACTTCCAGGGATGGGGCATCCACAGTTTCTCTGGGTAGCCTGTTCCAGTGCCTCAACACCTTCAGAGGGAAGAATTTCTTCCTAATATCTAATCTAAATCTGCCCTCCTTTAGTTTAAAACCATTTCCCCTTGTCCTTTCACCTTTGTAAAAAGCCCCTTTCCATCCTTCCTGTAGGCCCCTTCTGGCACTGGAAGGCTGCTATAAGGTCGCCTCAGAGGCTTGTCTTCTCCAGGCTGAACAGCCCCAACTCTCTCAGCCGGTCTTCGCAGGAGAGGTGCTCCAGCCCTTGGATCTTCTTCATGGCCCTCCTCTGGGCCCGCTATAACACAACCATGTCCTTTTTGTGTTGGGGACCCAGAGCAGAACTCAGGACTGCAGGTGGGGTCTCACCAGAGCAGAGCAGAGGGGCAGAATCACCTCCCTCGACCTGCTGGCCCCGCTGCTTCTGATTCAGCCCAGGATACGGATGGCCTTCTGGGCCGCAAGCACACATTGCTGGCTGAAGTTAAGTTTCTCATCCTCCACCACCCCCAAGTCCTTCTCCTCAGGGCTGCTCTCAAGCCATTCACTGCCCAGCCTGTACCTGCACTTCGGATTGCCCCAACCTACATGCAGGACTTTGCCCAATGATCGCAGTGAAACTGTTTGCCAAATTAAGATCATAGGATCACACCTTCAGGGAAAATGGCCCATTAGTGAGTAACTTGAAACTTATTCTACAGTTTCCAAGTGCCTAGTTGAATTTGTAACAGGTGCTAGAATTACATTTGTCCTGGAAACAAAAGCCAAATCAGTGTATTGTAATATGCAATACATGCATTCATTATGGACTTAGCTAATGTGTGTGATGACACCAAGCTGAGTGGTGCAGTTGA
>KL267987.1:0-22048 GCA_000699545.1 Podiceps cristatus
CGGGATGCCCGGTGTGGGTTTGGGACGGGTGTCGCTGCTTCCCCCCGGGATGCAGTTCACCCGCTTTCCAGCCCTGCGTGAACGTCTCCTTACCGCAGCGGCGTTTTTCGGGGCGGACTGGTGATGGGTCACAAGCAAGGAAGAAAAAACAAAAAAAAATTCGTATATTAAAAAACATGGGTAGCCTATCCCCTCTTCCCATATTAAATAAGTGATTTTAGCTTAACCTTTTACCAGAGAAAGTTTTTTTTTTTTTAGCTTAACCTTTTACCAGAGGGTAGTAGGGTTTTTTTGTTTGTTTGTTGTGTTTTGTTTTGTTTCAGAAGACAGAAATGTGGAGGCTCTCATCCTAGTATTATTCTACTTTAAAGTCCGGGCAAGCTACTGAATTGCTCACAGGGCATTAGATTACTGTACAGACATACCATAATCTTGTGTGATTGGAAAAAAAAAAAAAAGTGGTGGTGGGGGGAGGGAAGGAAAAGCTTTCCTTGCTCTGCCAAAAATAACTTTAGCAAAAAGGTGACTTGGAAATGTCACACATTATATACTTACTTGGAGACTAACTTGCTTTGGAAGCTCATCTTCTTACTGAATTTAGGCAGTGTAGTTTTAAAAGAGCTCTGATGTACATACACTGTATAAGACTTATAAACCTGGGCAGAATATACACAGATTTTCATGCTTTTCCATATATCTTTGAGCTCAGCCCAAGTTTTCTGGATCTCTCATACACAAACTTTGGGAAAGGTCAGTTAAGTTTTCAAAGCTGCTGACAGTTTCTCCTTCTCATGGTGGTTAAGAATAACCAGGAAAAAGGAAAAGATTTAGATAGACAAAGACACTCAGTGACTTTGAAAACTTTGAACTGGATCTGATGGCTGCTTTTTTTTTAAATTCTTTCTTAACAACTGACTGATTTGAAGTCTGAGGTCAGATTCATCTGTTGTCCCTTTCTACTCCCTGTCAAATCAATTCAGGTAGACTTTATACCTGCTTAGAGAAGCTGTGACTTACCACAAAACATCAGGCATTTGGGGGTTGAAGAGCAGTGTTACTGCTAGTCCGGGGTTCATGAACTGCTTTCCAGCTGCCCATGGCTAAGTGACACTTGCATCCCAATGGCAAAATAATGGTCCTGCATAGTTCTACAGCTTCCTGACTTCTCGTATCGCCATCTCTCCTTCCTCTGCTGCAAGGAGATCATGCTTCATATGTAGTCCAGTGGCACTGCAAGAATAGGGACTGATAAGGTGGCTCAAAAGGGGGAAGTCTTCCCTGCCCGGTAATGTTTCCTTTGCCCTGTCTGGTTGGAATGAGCATTTTGGTTTGGGTTTGTGATTATGTAATTCCAGACAGAGAAGGCTAGACAAAGAAAGGACAAGCCATTAAAAAAAAAAAAAAAAAAAAAGACAAGACTGAGGGATTTAGTCTCAAAAACCTTCTTGTCAGACTAAGGTGTTTACTTTCCCTGTGAAATGTGAAGCAGTCACACTGTTTAACAAGGACAATCATCCTTGCATCTATTTATTATTCCTGGAGTAACATATAAAGAAAATACCTGCTCATTCAGTCTCTTTTATTGTCTGTCTGTCTCTTATTTTTCTATAGGAAAACAAAAGTCCTGTAGTTCTTATTGTATACAGAAAATAAAGGAACAGAGTGTGCTCATGGCCTGCCTGAGGACATACCATCAGTTCAGAGGTGGCTTAGCTTCCAGATGGCAGAGTTGGGTCTATTTAACTGCTCCTAGTGTTGTGTTGAGGTCTGTCATTGTGATAGTCCATAAGACAAGACATCATTTAATGAAATTCTTGAGATGCTTATTATAGTTTAATTAGAGTATTAATAGTGAGACAGAGCAGGAACTGACTCATATGTAAGGCCCCGAGTATGTCTTTCCACCACTCATGGCTTCACTTTCAGTGTGACTAAACCCAATCTCATTTCTGGTCTGGAAATCCCTTCCACTACTCGGCCCACCCCTTTTTCACTCAGAAATGTTTTGAAAACTTACTCCCTCTCTTCTTTCACCTAAGCTTCTTTTATTGTCCATCCCACTCTTTAAACATTCTTCCAACATGGTACTCAAGTTTGAATCCTCTGAAAGCCACTGGTAAAATCCCTGTGGATTTAAAGCGAGTTCAGAATTTTACCTTATATATGTGTCTACACTTCTGTTTATCTTTTGCACACTGTGTGAAATTCAGTGAGGATGTGAATGTTTAAAGCAAATTTGACCCTGGGTTAGTTCCTGTTCTGCCATTCATGTACTGGTTAAATATTGGAGAACACAAAAATTACTCTAACCGAGCCACGGAAAGATAGGAAGTGTTAAGCATAAGAAATACTTATATGTTGGTTGTGAACATTTCTTAGTCCTATTTGTCTGAAAGCTGCTTTCAGAAACTAATTCCTGTAGGGTGCAATTGTATTATGGCAACACCCCAATTCTTCATTTGACGACAATGCCAGCCTTTTGCACTAAATCTCCACGTACCACAAAACTGCATCCCATCAAGTTCTCACAGGGTGCCATTCCAGTGTTCTGTAATCCAGAAGGTAGGATCAACCCTTTCTGAAACCAAACCCAGACTGTAATTCCAGGGATGAAGCAACTAACAGCTAAAATGTACTACATAGGAACAGAAACACCAGTGAGTTACTATGATCACAGAAGAACATAGATGGAAGAGGACATCTCTGGTCAGCAATTCTAATGCCCTTAGCTCAGGCAATTCAAGTGCGACAGAAGCAAAAGGGAGAAGACATTATCATAACAAGGCTTTTGTAGCTTGTTGGCAGTTCACAAGCAAGACAAAAAAAGAGAGGGAAGGAGAAAAGGAGACTTAGCTGTTTACTAAAAGATCCAAACAGTTACTGAAAGGGGAGAGGAAAAAAACCTACATTCCTTACCTCATTTAAGCCAAAAGGAATGACGTAGATGTAAAGTATGAGGTCTTGATTATCTATTTTTAGATAATTTGTTGGGCAAGGAAGAAACCTAAGTAAATAGGGTTTGAAATGCCTACCATTTGTGCTAAGGCACAGTCCTGTAATACGTAGACTTGATTACAATGCCTTCAAGCCAAGACAAACAAAATAGTGTCACCGGGAAGAAATACTATATTCCCAACCAGAAATGCTTGTGAAAAGCTGCTTGTAACCCCGGCAATGAAAGACTTTGAGTGTCGGGCCATGTAAAGAGAAAAGAACTGCCTGTACTTTACTAACCAAATCCACTCTGTTTCATTTATTCCTCACACTCTCTTTTAGCTTTTTTTTTTAGTTATCTTGGCAATCACAGGGTGACAGTCAAACTTAGAAGTAAATAGGAACTGTAAAACCTTGTAAGAGGTAGTACTAGAGGAACAAACCAACAAAGGCAAAAACTGTCCAAGTTTGTGCCGTCTCTGTTACTGTCATGAATTTGCAATGGAACTTTTGCGATTTTTCTCTCCTTTGCGCGTGTACAGTGGGAGGTGGCAGAAGTCTAGCAGGGTCAGGCCTAAATCAGCAGCAGCATTAGTGAGGTGTAGCAGTAGGACTGGCTCCTTCCCAAAGCTTGGAGGGCTGCTGTAATTTTAGGATTCCTGCTCTTCCTCAATGTGGGCTCTGTGTGCCCCCTGTCCCCCCTTCCCCCTTAGACTTATGTACTACTTATAAGCCTCCAATTTTGGGTCAAGTATGTATTTGTATACTTAGTAGAGGTAGCTGTCTCAATACCTCAGGGTATTTGAGAAAGTCCCACGATAGAATGTGTTTGCCCCCCCAAAGACTTGGTAGGATAGCAAGACACTGATAATTCTATTTCACAGATAGAGGTGCTGAGGCTTAAGGATGTTATAGGACTTGTTTCAGAGGAAAAAGAGCCATCACAAAGCATTTCAGCTAATAGCATGCAGGTTTTTGCATGATTTGTACACTTCCCTGTTTTAATTCTAACAGCAGCTCCTGAGTAATGTAGCTCTAAATCTATTTCCTTAAGAAATAGCTACCAAGAAACTGGTAGCCTAATCTCTGTCCTGTAGTTCCTAGCATATTATGGGGAAGTAGAACTGCCGGATGAAGAGTCATCCGTATGTTTTTGATAGTTCCCATTTAATTAGTCCCTAGATAATATAGGAGGCATTGGATACTTAATCTGGGGGTTTTACTCATGCTTTTAAGATCCCGCTAGAGGTTGCAGTCACATTAGACTATTACTTTGCCTTGAGGTACCTTGACTCAACACTAGTCATTCCAAACGGTGCCATACTATTAAAAGACCCGAGCAGAGGGGAACCTACCAGATCAGAGAGCTTGAGAGCTGCCTAATAGTAAGACTTTATGGAAGCATCTTCTGCAAAGGAAAAAACAAAAATACATTTCCAGAGAGTTCTGCAGCCCTTTTAAACTGATAACCACTATTTTGCAGAATACAGGCTAGACTTTGGAGAAGTCTCATGAAGTGTTATTGTGAACTCAGGAATTCTGCTCCAACATTTAACAAGACCACATACAAACTCACCTTTGGATTCTTACGATCTCAAGCACAGCAACAAGTAGGGTTAGAAAAGGTTATACTTGCACTGATAACTTATCACTGAACATTGAACTCCTAAATGTAGTGGCTCAAGAGAAGTTTTTATTATTGAACTGTCTGTGGTCTATGGTAAGTACCAGTTCATTGCACCAAGGCCAGGTGCATCTAGTGCCCTCAGCAGAAGTTCGAATGAGGCAATTCTGAGGCACACACACCTCCGTACGCGACCACGGGAATGGGTGTGCCTCCTGGCTACTTTGGCCAGCTTTAGAAACAGCAGGAGACAAGAAGCCTGTCTATCTCACAAAGAGCTTGCACTCATGGTAGTCCTCAGCCAAGCAAGAGGTCCTGCTCTTGCACAGAAGTACAGGAGGACGTTCCCCGGGATCTGGAAGTAGCGAACAGCCTTGTGTCTCTCTGCATATAAAAAGTAGAAAGCCCTGACTAGAGCACAGGGCTTCCTCCTCATCACATCGCTGTTACCAAAGTCATTAGAGGCATGGGAATGACTTCTGCATATGATAGATGGGCTTAGGTCACTTAGGGGCCTAGGTAAAGTCACTTTGGTTTGCTTATTTTATTTGGACTAGCTTATCACAGACATTTAAGTACTTACATCCCATTCATACCAACTGGAATTAGGAGCCTGCCCGTCTCCAAGATCTAGAGTTTAATTTCATTTTTAAAGCAACATAAGCCCTTAAGGAGGAGCATGCACAGGTGTCTGCCTTAGCTGCAACAATTACAGAGAACCCTTATCTTGTACTCCTCCCATTTCTGGCTGCACTTGATGGAGACAAGTAGCTGAACTTCTTGAGACTAAAATCCACTCACCTCTATAGGAGCCCACATTCATTGACATTTGGAATCATAAATGAGTATGTCACTTTCAAGATGCATCTTTACATATAATGTGCTCTCTGAGCACCCATGGAAGCAATGAGCTTTTTACCCGTTCCAACGGTACTCTGCCCCTTGAAAGACACTTTATGCTAGGCCTTCAGCAGGGTTGATCAGACAGTCCCCTGGGACTGTACTACAAAAGAATATTTATGGCATGTATTCAGCAATACATTTTAAGTTGGGATACTGCTGAGTAAAGGTGCAATTACAGGTACTCCTTGCTGCCTGTGAAATGGCTGCAGTTCTTGGTATTGGTGAAGTTGAGTTACTTTATAGCAGCTATGAGTACAGCCCTTGAATATTGCTGCCTATCACGGAGTGCTCTTGGCAAGTGACCTTTTTCTTTTGCCTTTTGGTCTAGACATTACAGTAGTGGAAAGTGTCTTAATTTTAAGGAGTTCATTTTCCACAGCAGATTTGGACGTAGCCTACGTTTGACAAGAAACAGGACTGCTAAAGCTATAGTTTGCAGTCCTAGAAACACAAGTGCATAGCATGACAAAAATTGTATATTTTTTTTCCTCTGTAGGGATGAGGCCCATTCTCGCCTTTCTATTTTTGTGTGTGTTTTAAAAACACTTCATTCACAGTCAGAGTGGATTAGACTGCCCGGAAAAGGAAGAGCAATAAGAATGAATTTACTCTACAGGAATGTAGTCATCACATCAGAGGCCCTTTCTTAAGCAGGCTTCATTCACAGCAAGGTTGAAATTTTTTAGCTGGAGAGATACTGTCAATTGTTTGGTGGCAACAAATCTTAGAAAATGCTGAAGGGTGCTAGGAGAAAACCTCAGTTCCTCCGACGAATGTCCTGCTTAGTTGAGAGTAGGGGGAGGAAAATGCAGACCATGAAAATTCAGCGATTTTATTTCAAAAGAGTTTTTTGATCCAAAGGGTTAAGTACAAAACAACTGGAAGTGTGCACTCTGTTTAACATCCAGCTTGCAGCAGGTAGAGTCATGAACACCCTTGTCCTGTGGACTTTACATCCAGTTAAAATGCTTAGGGTAATAAATCAATGTTTACCGATATAAAATGGCCTAGTTTACAAGCAGATATCTTTTCTCTTTTTTTCTCTCTCGTTGCTTACACTGCTTTATCTCGTTTGCAGCCCAGAAACTGCATGAACCAATCTCTCACACAATCAAGAATACAGTTGAAGTTGTATTTCAATCTGAGACTAAGCATAGTACATACAACTGGTTAAAATGCACCCATGTACTCTCCCTCTCCTTTCTCCGGGGGTACCCTTCCCTAGAAAATGCCAGCTTGCTAAAAACGGAGCTGTTCTGGAGGCTTGCTGACTTTTGGCTAGTGCCCTGTAGTATGGAGAAGACCCTGACCGGACCCGGCAAGCCTCATCTGCCAGCCAGGCCCTGCTCCCCTGGAAACGTGTCTGATTCCCAGGCAGCTTGCTGCCTGTCCCCTCACCAGCCTGCTGAGGGCTGGCAGGAACCTGGAAACCTGAGTTCCCAAGCTCGGTTATTTTCAGTAAGCGGGACTCTCAGGGCATCCCAAGTTGTGTCTGTGTGTAGTATCCCAGATGGTGACACTGAAGTGACAGAGAAGGGTAGCTTTCCCTTCTGTGGAGAATTTTTTTTTGGAGAGACTTGAGGGAAGAAAAGCATGTCCCAGTTCAGCTAAGTTCTAGATTTTAAGAAAAAAACAAAACCACACAGAAAAAAACAAAAACATGCTTTTGAAAGCTGGAGACATCAGACAGAAATAAGTTGGTGACGATACTGAGGGCCTGTGCCTACAGAGCTATGGTTTCTTGACAATCGAGTTGTGATTGTTTCCCCAGAGCTGCACAGAGAAGGGTTAAATTTGGGAAGAGGGTTTTGGGTTTTTTTTTAAAGGAAACTTTGTCTGGGAGAAGACTGCTCGCAAATGCCAGAAAATGGAAAACTGAGAACTCAAAACACACGTTTCAAGATTCTTTCTTTCCATTTTTTTTTCCCCTTCTGCTCTGCTTCTTCAATTCTTAAGCATTCAACATCCGATCTCCTTTCATTAAGTTTTTAATTGCTTGCCTGAGGGGAAAAAAGGTTAGGTTTTCCATCTGCTTTTTGATTTTGATGTACTGTTTAATCACAGTGAGATCATATTTACTCTTAACGCTATTGTTTGCATGCTTTATCTCCCCGCCCCCCAACCCCCCCCCCGTTGATGTCACAGAAGGCACAGAGCCCTCAGACAGATCTGAAAAGGCCCTTTGAAGCCATGGAACTAGACCACACCCTTCCTTGGGTGGGGGGAAAGGAAACCGGTTACAAGGATAAAACATATACAGAAAACTTTGTGAGTTAGGTGTGGTGGAATTTCCCAAATATATTAATAGGTCTTGAAGGTAAGTCGGAGGATGTGGTTTGCATTCCCAGAAAGAGCAAAGAAAATGGTATTTCAGCGCTCCTGTAAAACCGCAGGAACTCAGAGGGCACGGGAATAAGTCAGGATATGTCATGAGTGGATCACTGCTCTGCTTCACTGTAAATGTTACCGTCGCAAAAGGTATGAGTCTTCTACAATAGCTCTGAAACGGGGTGGGTGGTCTGACAACCCAGGAGCAGTGTGCATTAATCTCCGGGGTGTTCCCCGGGTCTGAGCGAAAGCGCGTTCCCTCTGATGGGCCCTTTCCTAGCCTAGCCGACCCGTCGCCTCTCCCTGCGCAGCCTCTGAGCAGAAGGTCGCTGCGTAGTAACAGGGAGTTCCCACTTCTGTGAAGCTCCCCCTCCCTGCTCACTGAGCAGCACCTCAGAGGTTTTGTGTGATTCAGATGGGGTCTGTGATGCAATACATCCATCCTTCACTGCATCAGAAACAGAAGGGGTAAATCTACTCCTTATTTACCATCTGACCTAAAATTGTATTTCTAGGATTACCTTTGTAATGCTCAGGAAAGCAGAGCAGCACCCCCGCACCTTCCATCTCCTCTAACTAAAATAAAATAAAACCAGCCAAAACAACCCCCAAAACTCAATCAAGAGACAAAAGAATACCATACAAACGAACAAACAAAGCTTAGGTTATTGCCCTTCTTGCCGATGCAGGAGTTATCGTTTTGTTGCTTTTAATAGATACAGAGCCAGAAAACCTCCCTTTCAACTCACTTTTCCAGTCTGAAGTGTCAGGCACAGAAGTAATCTGATTCACTCAGTGCAGAACAATCAAGTATTTTTTCATACAGGCCAGAGCCTCAGTTAGGATCTAACCTTTTTTGCGTTTTTTCTTTTTTACCCCCTCCCTGCCCCATTTTTCTGCCATCCTGATGCCTTCTTTCAGATTCACACGTTTGGATTCCTTCCCAAGTTGCAGGTTCACCACTGTACCTCAGTTTCATGAAGTACTTTGCCAACTGCCTACAAAAAAAAAAAAACCCAAAAAAACCCAACCCCCCCCCAAATCTCCCATTTGCTTAAAATAGGAGAGCTGTGCTGCAACACAAACTGTTCTTGGATCAAAGAACACAGTCTCTTACATGGTTATGTTACATTTGAATCCCAGTCTTGGGTGAACTGATGGACCGTATCAGCATCTTGAGCGGGAAGGGCCTGTGCCCTAGTCGGGCTGGTCGCTGCCTGCCTGCCACCGCTGCTGGGGGGGGCGTCGACGGCCATAATGCCTACTTTGGCTTACCCAAGTGTGATCCAGTAAGGAGGGGATGTTCCCATTTTTCATCCTTAACTTTCTGCATAACTGGTCATGTTACAAAAAAAAACCCAAAAAACCCAAACAAACAAAACACCCAGCCAGAACACACTGTCTGGCCTGAGAGGCTGGGAGAGCTCAGTGGAACACTGAAATAAGGCACTTGCCTTTCTCCCCTGCAGACCCAAGGTTTTCCACATAACAACCTCCAGGCAGCTTGGCGTACTTTAGCATGACTGGGAGCCTCTGTTCCAGAAAGGTGTGGGATTAGACCAAAAGGATATTTGGGGTGGATGAAGACCTGTCTGCCTTAGGGCTCTGCTCAAGCTGTTAACCCATAGCTCACTCAGCTGTAAATCAACCTTCCAAATCTGTACATGGAAAACTGCCCTAATTTCTATCCAGCAGGACTTGCAGTTATTTGGGCTAGCAGCACTTGACCAGAAAAGTACCGCCACTAAAACAAAACTTGTTTTTTGGTGGAAGAAAGCAAAGAGAGTACCGGAAAAGTGGAATTGTGGACTTTGCCGAAAAGTCAGCTGAAACATTACTACGCTGAGCATTTGCAACCAGACTCCCTCTTTTGTCTTTAGCTGCGAGCCAAGGAAGCTCAGTTCCCAGAGCCAGCAGGCAGACCCGCAGTCTGAACTGGGTGCTAAGGGCCTTTCGGAGTCCTCCTGCCAAAGCTGCCCTAACTGCAACATGAGCTCTTTCATCTGCGCTGTGGTAGCACTTCCTGCCTTCTCTGTGTAGCTGTCGACTTAAGAAAGTACCTGCATGCAGCTTGTTGCTGATGATTAGCCGTTGCAGGCCTGCACCCGTGTGGGTGCTGTTAGGCCAAGTGGCCAGGCACCATTTTGCAGTCCATTCCCCATGTCAGGGCCCACAGGAATATGTCCAGGAACTTGCCGGTGCAGCTTTGTGTGTGCCAAATCGTGCCTTTGCTGTTTGCACTACCTTCTTCCAGGGTTGAGGACACCAGCAACAGACATTTTTCAAGGCTGAATGTCTTATTGACCTCTGCCAACTTGTATTAAGTAGCCTTCATGAAAATCTGCTCATTATAGATAGACCCATTACCTACTGTGCCTCAATAGTTTCTTTCCTTGCAAACACAGAACAGTGAATTAGTTATTTTGGGGGCAGTGACAGGCAGAAATAGAAAAGGAGGTGGGAGCTAAAAAGCACCAATATTAAACTGTCCAGTGACTCCTGCACTGAAGCCCTTCTGTCAAAAGGCACAACAGAGCCTGAACTTCCCTCTCTTCTACCAGTACTGCTTGTAGTCAAACTCTTTCTCTCAGAATAAAACTCAGCTCTCTACTGTTTTTTTCAGTCTCACAGGCAAATCATTACTACTAGGCCTGTTACAACCACAAGTGTACATAGTGCTTAAGCTTACTTTGGAACAGCAGTGATTTATTTTGAAGAATCCTAAAGTGAAAAAAAAGGGTAATGAAAACCAAAAGCAGACAGGGGAATATGTACAAAAGTATTATGTGATGAATAATTAACAGCGGTCCAACCAAAGTGAAGCTAGTGGTTTGTGTGTAGACACTCCTTTGGGGTGTCTCCCCCACCTTTCCTTCCTTTGTTCCTCTCTTCCTTCCTTCTTCTAAGCTAGCTATACATAGAAAAGCACAGCCAATTGGCATTTTAAGAGCTAGTTTGTCCAATAATAGAAAAAAGGGGTCCCACCCTTTTTCAGTTAAGAGCAGGGGTGATTTCTCTGGTCCTATTTTCACATAAATTCTACACATAGGAAGCAATATTTAAAAACAAGACAAAGCAGAACAAAACAACACCCCCCACTAGCCACGCACAGAGCAGGGATCAGTCTCCACAAGCCTGCATGCTCTGGAACATCCTCACGTTGCACCTCTGAGGGGAATGACTGAAATTCTTTGAGCTTATGGTTGGTTGAACCTTTTCCTCGATCGTTCATTCATTGCAGAGCTGGCTGAGGAGTCAAGTCAGCAGCCCTCTACTAGGAGCTTGGCACCACGACACTCAGCCCTTAAAGAGTCCATTGTATTTAATCTCATAGCGTGTCATTTATTATTCCTGCGTTTGCTTCCATGGCTGTGGGCATCTCACATGCTTGTTACCCACGTCACTAGATGTGTTTACTCTAGCAGAGTAGAGGTTTCCACCACTCTCGTTTTAACTCTTGCATCTTCTTTATTCTGCCACTCAGCCTCATCAATGAACAGCCTTTTCATCCTCCAAACCACAAATTACAGAATTCTATCAGTTTGCTGCAGGGAAGGACAACTAAAACAGATCATCTTCAAAGTATTTTCACATGCCTATTCAGCTGCATCAATTGCAGTAGGCTAAGGAGAGAGTAGACACCTTTGACTGTTCTATAATAGACCTCATTTATGCATCTGAATTCGGCCTGTAATTCCTTCAGTATCTGAGAAGAAAAGTTTACAGTCTCTTTTTTTTCTTTTTTCTTTTTTTTTTTTTTTTTTCTTTTTAATCTCTTCTTCAGGTTCTGCAAGTAGAACAGCTGAGAGCTTTCAGGGCAGCATCTTTTGCTCTCAGTCAGGTTTTACTAGGACATTCATCCCTATGCAAAAGAGAAAAATTGAAGGTGTGCGGAGAATATGAATTGCACCTTTCTGGGGTTTATCTAATGGACCTACAAGTGATGTTAAAGAAAAATTCATATAGACATTTCAGATCCCAGGTTCACTTTACCTAGAGAGCGCTTGAAGGCTTTACTTTTGCCTCAATCAATGTAGTAAGTTGGGACCGTGGGCACTGTAACCTGCATTTAATCTAGAGAGTATCCTTGTCAGTTTTAGTTCTTTGAGACAGAGTTTCTGACACAAGGCATCAACAGAGTCTGCATAACCTTTTCCTGCAGCATGTTCCAGCTAAAATCCCCAGGCAGCAGTCATAAGGGTCAGGCTCCCTTTCATTCTAACCTGCTGATGACTGGGATAGCACTCTCTTTAACAGAAGACTGAAAAATGTCATTTTTTTCAGTGATTTTACAGAATATGCTTTCTACTGGACTCAAAAATTCAAGGTTAAGAGGAATTTAAGCTTCTTGAGAACAAATGTGGGATTTTTTTTGGTTTGCCTGTCCAGAATATTAACACAGTGGGGGCCTGGCCCTGGCTTTGGCTTCCAAATATCCTAATATTTCTAGCAAGGGCTTGAGGATACAAAAACTGAACTGAATCTTTCCAGTTGTAGAGAAGCACTCATGAACTGAAATATGGCTGCTGTAGCACAGAGGGCTCAGGAGAATGGAGGTTTATATAGAACACAGATGCTTTTCAGATTTTGAGAAAAGCACCACTGCACCTATCATGCAGTTAATTTAATTGGACCAAAGGAGAGCAGAGACTTCCATCCTTAATCTTATTAAATGAAGGTGGTAGCTGCCAGCATATTCATTTTATGAAGCACAGCTGATTTTTATAGCAAACAATTTTTTTTTCCCCACCAACTGGGATCGGATCATTTCTCCCCTGGCATTACAGAACTTGAATTTGTAGTGCTGAATCTGTGGCCCTCCTTTTTTCTCTTTGTATTAGAAATATAAAGGGATTTCTGTGCACCTTGCCAGTTGCGAAAACAAGCTCCAAAATAAAAGTTTCTCATCAGACCTTTCTCTATTGCCAGTTTGTTTAGGATGTGTCTGAGGAGTTTTTTAGCACTTAGTCACATAAAAATGTCACTGCTCTGCCTTTGCTTTCTTATAGCAGATGTTAGTGTTTATTTGGTGCCTGTTTCACAAGACGGGTAGGTGACAGATCCATGCCTCTAAGAGCAAGTCCAATTAATTCCAGATAATCCTCCCTAGTCTCTGAACTCATGAGACCAATGAGAGGCAGTGTTGGGAAATGAGAGGTGTGATGCCCATAGTATCCAAAATTTATCCAAGTTTGTCAAATAAATCGAGATAAAGCTCACAAGCATTGATCCACTGAGGGACCTGGACAGGCTGGATCAATGGGCTGAGGCCAACTGCATGAACTTCAACGAGGCCAAGCGCCGGGTCCTGCACTTGGGTCACAACAACCCCAGGCAACGCTACAGGCTGGGGGAGGAGCGGCTGGGAAGCTGCCCAGTGGAAAAGGACCTGGGGGTGTTGGTCGACAGCTGGCCGAGTATGAGCCAGCAGTGTGCCCAGGTGGCCAAGAAGGCCAACAGCATCCTGGCTTGTATCAGAAATAGTGTGGCCAGCAGGACTAGGGAAGGGATCGTCCCCCCGTACTCAGCACTGGCGAGGCCGCACCTCGAGTGCTGTGCTAAGTTTTGGGCCCCTCACTGCAAGAAAGACACTGAGGTGCTGGAGCGTGTCCAGAGACGGGCAACGAAGCTGGTGAAGGGTCTGGAGCACAAGTGCTGTGAGGAGCGGCTGAGGGAGCTGGGGGTGTTCAGCCTGGAGAAAAGGAGGCTGAGGGGAGACCTCATCTCTCTCCACAACTGCCTGAGAGGAGGTTGTAGCGAGGTGGGTGTGGGTCTCTTCTCCCAAGTAACAGGCGAGGGGACAAGAGGAAACAGCCTCAAATTACACCAGGGGAAGCTTAGATTGGATATTAGGAAACATTTCTTCGCTGAAAAGGTTGTCGGACACTGGAAGAGGCTGCCTGGGGAGGGGGTGGAGTCACCATCCCTGGAAGTATTTAAGAGACAGGGAGATGAGATGCTGAGGGACACGGTTTAGTGGTGGACCTTACAGTGCTCGGTTCACAGTTGGTCTTAATAATCTTAAAGGCCTTTTCCAACCTAATCAATTCTATGATTTTATGATCAGGACTTCTTTCTGCATGTGGAAAAGTAGAGACTACCATCTTGATCATGGCAGCAGGTTGAAGGTAGCTCTGTGGTTTGCAGCAGCTTTCCTGATGACCTTCCGTGCTGTCAATTTCATTTTTCTCAAGGCTGACTTTGCTGGCTAACGAAAGCAGTGGTGACACTGTTCCAAAACTCCTAGTATGAAATCCTGTGAAGGAAGATTGGAGTTGGGGAAATGCTCAAAACACAGCAGGTTTGCTTAGGAGGAAGAGCACCTCTGGTGCTGGCAACAAGCAACGGGCTTAGCGTTTCTGGTCCCAGTGCTTATTTGGAGGAATATTTTGCCCGCTTCACTGCTCCATCAGTGCCTGGTGCTGGTGGCATGGCTCTGGGCTATTTAAAAGGCCTTGGGGAAATTGCTATGAAACAAGTGGCAACCAATTAGTGTAATTCACATGCTGGTGCCTGAGTTAACACTGACAAGGAGAATCTGAAGCTGTTTGCAGCAAAGTTCTTGAAGCGCGTCCAGAAAGTATTAACATGCCTCGCACCAGGTGGTGAGAAGGTCACTGGGACAGAGATAATGAGCAACTGGGAAAAAAATTCACATGGGAACTTTTATCTGTTCTAATGCTACCAGGATTCCAGCTTTGTTCTGAGAATTGCTTTGCTGTAGAAGCTAATCAGGCTTTTCAATACCTTTAATCACGAAGTACAGAAGAGTAAGCATTTATCATTGATTCAGCCTGCTCATTTTGTGCCACTCTTACTCCCTCCTCCTCCCCCCGATAATCATCCTTATTTGAACAACATCCTCTGCAAAAGCCTCCTTTAAATAGTCAGTTGCACAGGCTGAGCAACTCCTGTCGGTAGATTTCTCCAATGAAAGACACATTAAAAAGAAATGTAGAAAGATAAAGGATTAACTTGAATATTCAGAGTATACAGGAGCTTTTCTTTTCCGAACTCCTTGGGCGCAGCTGAGCAGGCAGGTCAACAGAGCAAGGGCATAGATTGCAGCATTCAAGAAGAGACCACTGGTTTTGACCATACTAAAGAATAGTTTCACAGTTCTGCCAAGGCATGGACAAAATTGCTCCCTGCTTTATCTCTGTTCGCATTTCTTAGTGTTGTTGACTGATGAGCTGAGTAGACAGACATCAGAGAGAATGCTGGGCTGTTTACATGGGAGTTCAAAATGGCAGTCCTGCTTTTTCAAGCCAGAGCTTAATTTATACTGACCCCACTAATGATGCTAATGAAAGGCAAAGCCAGTGTTTCTCATACATTTGAAAACCGATCCCACATTTAGAGTAGAGAAAACTGATCTCATGCATCCCATTTCAACATCACATCTTGGGAAATGCATATTCATCTACCTTTTATGTGACATCTGAGCTTCCCTTTGTCTCCATCCACCCAGTCAGCCCTTCATACAACTGCCTGGCCATATGCTACACTTAAGAAGAGTTGAACTGAGCAACATCAAAGTCTGCTGCCTTGATAAAGCACAGAGATGATAGAAAAACATCAGTATGGACTAACAGGAAAAGATAGAACAAGTGGGGGATTTAAAAAAAAAGTTTTGGTGTTTTGGTATGTCCAAGAAGGAAGATAAATATGACAGATAAAACCACTAAACTGTATTTGACACTGTCCCTTTATCAGAGGCAAGATAAATCTTTAAGGCAGCTGCATATCCTGTCTTATAGTGGATTAGCACCATTTCAGTTTGCGTACTGCATGCAAATACTTTAGCTAGAATACTGCAGATCCAGGGCTCCCTATATTTTTTCAAGTGCTTACGATTAGTTTATAACCATCTCTGCTGACTGCCTCCACTGAAAAGTGGGCAGGCATGGAGCAGTTGTTGCCAACGCATTTGGAAACATCACCAGAGCCAAGAAATTAAGTGTTCATGGCCTTTGTGAGGGGTCCAAGAATGTCAGTACAGATGGCCTGCCTACTTTCCACTGAATACCTAAGCTTGGCTGCTTATTCAGAACTGGATATGCCATACAGGCCTGCAAAGAGGGACGGAAGGGAGCTGGTTCAAGCCGTGAGAGGAGATGGCACTTGTTAGTAACACATCTGTACCTCACAGACCACAATATTACATCAACTCAGAGTAGGCTTAAAACTTCTTAGCAGAGGTACTGCCAGTAGCACGGTCACAACAAAACGGAGGTGAAGGCAAGCTGCAAAGCCTGCCTGAAACATTAGGCAAATGCTTGGGAGCAGTCGTGTGGGAAGTCCCATACATTAAAGCTACTGCTCCACTTGACATAATCAAGCAAGATGCATATAAGAATGCTTAAGCTACGTTGACACGTGTCAAGGACATCCCTTGGCTGCCCTTAGACTCCTCCCAAGTTATATATAGATGCACTCTATGGTAATGTTTGGTACCTAAATTGTTATGCCCTTTGACATAAGGACAGGCCTGCATAGACTGGTACAGCTTTCCCCGTGGCAAAGGCATGACTCAGCTGGCATCACTGGGCATGTTATTTTTTAAATAACATCTTCAAGCTCTTTCTACAGAGAGTGGGACTCTGAGGAACCTTGTCCTTTGGGTTAGTTGGTTTTTTGTTTGTTTGTTTTGGGTGGGTTTTTTTGTCATTGGTTTTATGCTGTGGGGCAGCAGGGAGGTGAAGAAGCTTTTTACCTAATAAGCTAGTGCTGTGTAGTGCACTGTGCCACCAGAAAGCACAGAACTATGTACAAACATGAGCATCACAGTTCAGAAACCATGACATTTTGTCAATTTGTAGTTTAGGCCAGTTTTCCTCACCTGGTAGTCCACAGACCCCTGACTTTGCAGAGACTACGGGTGGCAGCTAAGAAAAGCCAGCCCACTGTCTGTGCTATTGGGGTCTACACCTCCACTGGAAAGTCTTTTGCAACCCTGCTAATGTAAAAATGTTCAGAAACAAATACTCTGGATTATGTCCCTTAGCGTCTTGTTCAAGTTTTATTTCAAATACTAGCTAGCTAGCTGTAGCAGTACACAGAGCACATTTGTAGGGGAATTGATGTTAAGGCCCCAGTCACAGGAAATGCATCTCAATGTCAAAAGCGGAACTCCCCTGACTTCTGTCTGTTCAGGTGAATAGACCATACAAAGAACTTCTGTCTGACCTGTATTACTGGAAAGGTTCTCACTAGCAGTGTTGCTAATGCATAAGCCTCTCATTTCTCCAAACTGGGACAGAAAAATTCTGTGCTTCATTATTTTCCATGTTATTTTGATTTCCTGCACACTTCTTTTTCAAATTCAGTTACACCTAGTATGTGCTTAGGTTTCAGAAAAAATCTATTTTGTTTGTTGATTTTTTTTCTTGCCCTCCTTTCTCCACAGAATCTTATGGCAAGAGCCCTGTACGATAACGTCCCCGAATGCGCAGAAGAATTGGCCTTCCGCAAAGGGGACATTTTGACGGTGATAGAACAGAACACCGAAGGTCTTGAAGGATGGTGGCTCTGCTCCTTACACGGCCGGCAAGGCATCGTTCCAGGCAACCGTGTAAAACTCCTGATAGGCCCAGTGGTACAGGACAGTCCTTCTGGCCAGGATATGTCCAATTCAGGATTGGTGCATCAATCCTTCAACCCGCAAAAGATCTACCAAGTGCCAAGCTCACATGCCTCAGCACGGGACCCTGTCTACCAGGTGCCACCTTCCCATCTGAATCAGGGAATTTACCAAATACCCACTGGTCACGGTCTAGCAGGACAAGATATTTACCAGGTGCCACCCTCCACGCAGAGATGTATTGATGGTCCACCTCTGACTAACAAGGTGCGTGCATTGGCTTTCATCTCATAGCTCCAAAGCAGGTCACTTGTGCTGATCACTAGTGAAGTGGTTAATATCTAGTGATAGCCTGCGGACTTAAGTTGTAGGAAGGATAAATATATTTATATATAAAAACCATGTAAACTTACAGTAGTAACTTTACTGCTGTGGGAGGAAAAGAAAGGCCAAGCTCTTAATGGTTTGCTTAATCTGCAACTGAGATACATACACAGTAGAGCATTTTGGAGCTGTGCTACCACAGCTGCTAAAGGTGAGGCAAAGTGTGTCATCTTGTGTCTTCACGGGCTCCCCGGGGAGGCTGAAGCACATCTGGCCTATGGCACTCTTGCATTACATGCTCAAAAGAGAGCTGCTGTGGTAAGATTAACTTTCCCACAAATTAATGAACAGTTACATCATCTGCCCAAGTAATTTTTGTTTCATTAACAATGATGTACTGCCTTGCTGGAGAAGTCCCAACGGGTCTAAACTACAAAGAGAAAGCAATGATTGATGAGACAAGGGACATACTTGGAATAGGAATAGTGAGGGAGCAAGAGGATGATGATAATGAGGGATGTTTTAATACCAAACCTAAAGTTTATAAGGGTGCACTTGATATTTATCTACAGCTTAATTTCTTGATTGAAAATGGGAGCTGCCGTAGCTCCGTGATGCAGCTGTAACTGCAGCAGCTGAGAGCTCTCAAGGCTCCAGTGAGAGGCACTGCGTTATGTGTGTTCCCCTTATACCCGCTGTCCCTCTCAGGTTCTCCCCATCTCCTGTCACTCCTTCATTTTACCTTCACAGGGTATCTGCCCAGTACCCTGCTGTCACACAGTGCCTTGGTGGCTGAAGAGGGTTAGGTTAGGGAAGGTACCCGAGGGAGGAAGGAGATTCTCCCGGCCTTCCAGAACCCTTATTGCCATGCCAAAAAGAAGTTCCTATAGTCCCTCCATTCCCAGCTCAACAGCTCCAGCTATTAGCATCCTGCTTACCATTAGAACTTAACAGTATTTATATCCAAGTTGTGTGAGCAGATGTCATCTCTGTCAGGAAGTTTCTTACTGGTTTAAATTTTCATCTCCTAATTTAGATTGGCAAGACAATCTGTTTCAGATTTTTCCCCCACCTCAGCCTTTTTCTTATCAGGCTTTTGGAAGACGTCTTCTAATACTTTTATTTCCTTGTTATAATTTAATTCTCCTTGATAAGAATAAATGGATTTTTTTTCCCTCCTTCTAAGCAAGAGAAAAATATCTGTGAAATCATTCCAAGTCAAGTTATAGAGGTTGGTTTGCTCTGTTTTTCCACAATTATGCTTTGTAGGGTATGCAGGAAGATCAAATGCAAAAACTGCTCTTGCTGCACAGGTAGAGATAGGATCTTTGTTGGAGCAATTATCCGTGCTTTCTTGAGAAATATCACATCTTTTCTCCTTTGCCTATAGACTAGATACAGTGAAATCTTTTTTAGGGGCCGTATAATTTACCTATACACAGTAGCATTTAGATACCAGGTGTTCATTAGCTACCTTGGAGGGCAAGTAGCCTATTGATGGGACAGCACAGCAGACGTCACATTTTAGTGTACGTCTGCATGAAACCTTACAGCGCTGTGGGGAGATGCCTCAACTAGCCAGCTTGTGCCACAGGAGATGCCACCGTACTGCAGAGCTGCGCTGAGGTCTGTTGGGAAGCCCAAGATACTCATTTGGAATTAGTACTGTGTACTTTAATTTTAGGACCCGACCTGCCTAAATGACTGTTAGCATCATTTACTTAGCATAATGCAAGAGACTCTGTGCTCTGCCTGAAAGGAAAAAATTCTCCAACCGCATGCAAACTCTCTTCACCCCTCACCTGCCCTCTCCAGCTCCACTGAAGCTAACAGAACATTCTGCATAAACCTGGTTGCTACAGAGACTGTGTTAAAACCCTAGATAACCAAAGTCTTTGTTTTAATTTTCTCAGTGTAAGTGCAAACTTCATGTTGAGATGCAAAAATCAGAGGGACTAAAGCACCTGTTTTGTCTAAGTTTCTGCCTAGAAATTTTTCAGCAAATTTGTATATGCATTTTTCTGAATTGAAGTCACCTTCTTTAGAAAATTAAGACCATTTATTTGGCTGACTTACAACTTGTTTAATTCCGTGCAACCTATAAAAGGTCAGCTACACTGCATAAAAACAAATGGCTATTCTGCCAACTGTAGACTGAACTAAACATGCACATTGATAAAGCATTTTACCCTCATCAAAAGTAACTGTCAACCTACTTAGCACTAACCAATTCTTGATACTTAGGATAGAATCACTTTATCCAAACTTGAAATGTATTTACCCTAAGAGCCCTGAGACTTAGTATTCGCTGTGTGTTAGCGACAGGCTTCCTGGATGGCAAACCTCCTGGCGGTGTTCTGCTTTGATCAGAGGCAGACATGTCTCTAGTCCCTTGGAATTGCTCAGTTCTACACTAAAAAGAGCCCGTTGGGATTGGAACCATGGTAGGCAAGAGAGAACTGTAGGGTTATTAGTACGGGAAGAGTACCAGGTAAAATGTACTCCATTCTTTATCAACCTGACCTTGCAAAACTGCTTTTCTACTGCTACAGCTGCATCTGTCTTTGTGAAAGAAAAGCCTAATTAAGGGCAAGCACTTTAGCACTTGTCTTCTTTGAGGAAACAGTCAGTCCTCCAAATCTTCTTCATCCTCCTTTTCTAGGGATCAGTAAAAACAATCCTTAGTATTAAGAAAAGCTGGAAATATTGAGCGTTTGATTTTGAGAATCTTTGCTTTGACTTCCAAAATGATGAACCTGTTTTCTCAAACTTGACACCTAAGCTCACTTCTGCCTTCTTCCATCAGTAGAAACAGCTAGTTAGCAAGCTGTGTGTTTTCTCCATTTTAAGGACATTGAAGGGTTTTACTACAAGGTCATCCTATATGTAAGCCACTTCCCATAGCAGCAGCTAGGGAAGACCATGTCCTCTAGACACCATTCTAAGCAGGACCAGCAGGAGCTTCTATCGTATCCATTTCTGTGCACATTTGCCTGTTTCCTTTGTGCAAACGCGTGGTTTGGCTGCCATACAAGTTTTACAGGCAAAGCTTAGGATCCGCTGTCAGGCAGGAATTGTCTAGCCTCAAGCAACAGTAAATCAACGGCAGGCATGTTATAAAGCCACGCTGAGGTAACACATCTTGTTAGCCAGAAAGGCAAAGCAAGTCAAAGAGGAGTCCTGAGGCAGGTAATTATAATGATTAATTGATTCTGGCCAAGCTAGTTGTTGACAACAGAACACTATCACCTCCTCCTATCAAATAAAAATACCACATTCTAAAACTCACCCTACAAATGACAGAGATAATGAGGGATGGTTTAAAATTAGCCTTGGTTAGCCCCATTTTTTATAGTTGTGCTACAAGTGTAGTCACAAAATGGCTATATCCTGAAGTGTGAAGTGTGTCCAAGGAGCATAAAGATATCAAAGCTGTATCTTAGAATGTATTCATTCTTTCTGTGCTCTGCCTTCAAATTTACTCTCTTTTGCCACAACCAGCAGAGAGAAGGAACCTTCAGACAAATCTGATATTCAGGAAGGAGACCTAGGTTTTATCCTTGCCACAGACTTCTGCATAGTCTTGAGTGCTGTTTTTGCACCTCAGCAGTCTCATCTGCAAAATATGTGGGGGTAATTATGAGCAAACTCATTCTGTACAAACTGAGAACATCCTTTGGTAAAGGTGCTGTCAAAGCACAGTCTCTTTTGCATTTGTGATTAGTCATTAGTTCACACATAACCTTTAAACTAGGGAAAGCTACACATTAAAAAAAAAAAAAAAGTCACCACTGTAACTTAAATACTCTTCTTGTTCAGTGTTTCCCCAACATATCTGTTGTGCTTTCCCTGCCATCCTGAAAATAGCACTGGCCAAAAAAAAATTAAGGGAAACATTTTCTTATTGGAAAACAGTTTTGACAAATTCTGAAAGCTTTTTGTAGGAACCAGTAGCTTTCAGGAGAACTTTTGATCAAAGCAAATAATCACAAAACAGAATAGGAGGCTGATGCACCACAGCTGTTCAGGCAGGGAAGAGGCTGCACTGCAGGTGTTACCCGCCCTTAACAACAGCTCCCACAAGGCAAGAACTAAGGCAAAGAGAGATTAATGCCAGCTTGGAACACATCAGCTTTTTTGTTTGTTGATCTGTTTGAACCAGAACTTTACAGTTCAGGAAACACTCAGATGTATCCACCTTTTAGAAGTGGATAGTGCAGAGTAGGGAACAAACTCATATTCACACATGACCATCCCTGGCCTATTTCCAAGTATAAACATGTCCTTGACAGATCAAGGGTTTCACACCACACCATCCTTGGATCTCCTTTTTCCAAGAGTTCATTGCCTTC
>KL267987.1:22694-38334 GCA_000699545.1 Podiceps cristatus
TTCATGAAACATGCTCTAAAGGATTAAATTCTCTCAAACTAAATGCAAACTCAATGGTAAAAACAGCACACAGCCTTTTTCTTAGACTCAGGAGTTTCACTTGTAACTTTCCATGTGACATTAATAGGAGAAAAGCCATTTAACTGATAAAAAGCCTCTGCAGTTAATCTGTCCTCAGTGGTCTCCATGAAAGTCACTGAGTGAAGAAACCCTCATCCACAAGTCAGAGTAAGCAGTAGTTAGTCACCAAGTGATTTGTAGAGAAGTATTAAAAAAAAAAAAAAAAGAAAACAAAACAAAAAACCACTGCATTTTATTAGGCTGAGCAAACATATGAGCTCAACATTACTCCCTGTTTCTCCCCAAGTGCAAGGCTCTTTTTAATCAGTTCTATTTGTAGACCAGAGGCATGCATTTTTTTCCCCTATAGTATCAGAAAAAAGCCAGTCCTGCAATCTCATCCAACAACTGAGGTCCCCAGGGACACAAATCTGCCTGCACAGGCACTAGTGCAGGATCAAACCTTAGCCAAAAAAAGAATAACGATGAAAGGAAAAATGCAAGCTTATGGGCTTTCATGGTGGTTAGAAATGTAGCTGGACCTTTGGTTACATCTGAAAGCACACTAACCAAGCACCAAATTTGGGTAATCTTAATTTCCCTGTAAATACTAAAACCCCAGCACAGCAGCAGAGCGTTTTACAGAAATATGAGTTGAAAACTGATTATTCAAAAAGTGAATCTCATCATAAGGAGGAAGTGTTATTTCTGGAGATAGGAAATGGATAGATGAAGACGGGTGCTGATGGTAAGAAAACATAGCTCTGCTGAAATCTAAAGGCTTTGCAGGCATTCAGTGATTTTGTAGACATTTTGTTCTGAAGGAAAACTGATTAGCATCAGAATATCATTATTCAATGGGTCTGGCCTAGAATGTTTCCATTTTTCTTTTTTTTCTTTTTTTTTCTTTTTTCTTTTTTTTTAAAAAAATAGCAGTGGTAATATTGGTTTAAGTATTTATCACGGGCAAGATAACAAAACGCCAAGGTGCTGAGTTTTACCACACACTTCTCATCAATCAAAACTCCAGCTTGAATAATCACAGGTTTCCAGAGAATGCTTTATCAGATACACATATTTCTCCACTAGAAGAGCTTATCACACAACAATTTGGGGATTTTGTTTCTTCATATGATCCATCCACAGACATTTATTTCCGAGTACACGCCTGCTCTATCACCAGTACTGTAACGTGTCAGCTCTTTAGCCCTGTTGGCCAACGCATGCAGAAATGGTGATGTCACTGTCTGTCTAAAAATGAGTAATTCTTATGGGACTGGCACTGGTAAAACTCTTAGCGAGAGTATTGGTCAAGTATCCCCTTTCACACTTCTCTTAAAAATGCTGATAATTTAATGAGGATGTTTTGCTTTTCTCTCTTGTTCTCTTCCTCTCAAAAATAGTACATCCTCAGAAGTGCTGGTTTGACTCTTTTTAATCACATTTTGCAAGCAAGAGTGATGCCATCAGAAGCTAGGAAATACCCTTTCCCAGTCAGCACCCAAGCCTGTTCCACTAAAGCAAGCAGAAATGTTGCTCATAACACAACTGGCAGAGAGCCCTAGAGTTGATGACCTGATCCTCCTCTCACTCACAAGAAAGCATCATTAAAAGAATAGAAAAAAAGCAGTAAAGTCTTGTTAGCGATGAAATTACTGAGCTTTTCTGTGCTTTGTACTGCTCATTCGCTAAGGTCTGTAGAGAGGTAGACCTTTGTATCTGCATTTAGTTTGTGATTGTGAACACCAGCAGCAAGCAAAAATTTAACAACATAATCCAAAGCTACAGCTGATGCAAGTCAATACCGTTCAGCTACACTTAATTCGAATATACTTAATAAAAAATTGTCATTTTATGCTAATTGGAGCTTAGGTCATTTATGTAACTCCATAGATCAAAAAAAAAGTTGTTTGGAAAGACAATAAATCCACACTTCAGATTTAGGAAAAATACAAAACTGAAAAATAGTGTAATGAACCTGCTTTTGTGTGCTGGCTAATGGAAAGGGTCACACCAGAAGTTAAAACTAGTTGCAAAGCAGTTGAGGGTTTGAATCCGGGCCAACTTGTGATTTCACTTTTTTTTTCTTTTTTATTTTAAATCAGTTTCACAACTTCTGCTTTACATCTTTGAGACTGACAACCCAAAACTTGCAGGAATCTAGTTGAAACAATATGACCTCAAAAGGAGAAAAGAGTAACACCCATTTTCATTACTTGTTGCCACGGGGGCATTTTTTAAGACTGGGCATCTACGGGCAAGGCACTTCGTAGCCACATTTATAAGTTTCTGTTTAAATCCCTGAGCGTGCGAAGTTAAGCATTTTTAATTTAACGTACCATAAGTCAGTGACACCTGGACATGCTTTAGCCCTAACAGCAGAAAAGCAGATCTTCATAGGTATAGGACAACAAACAGACACAAAGCATAAGAAAAAATAAGCAGGTATTTTGAAGGTGAAAGGAAATAAATATCAAAAGAAATCAGTTCTGTATCAGAGTAGTATTTGTCACATATCCTTATCTTCACGCATCTGAATCTTACTTCTCAGAAAATTCAGTGGAGAACACCTGATTAAGACAAGTGGCAGTGTCATTATGTGTGTTGACCCTGCATTTCTTTCCGCCACACAGTAAAGCTGATAACTCAGCCCAGAAAAGAAGATACAGTTGTTTCTGTTGATTTCCTCTTGCCTTGCAGAAACGTTTGGGCTCATAGCACTAGAAACCAACACACAGTTGCAGCTACAAGCCTGGTGCATTAGAAGAAATACCTCTATAGGCTTCCTTCCCTCTCTTTCAGCTTGTGAGCCTTGATCAAATTCAATTTTAGCAGAAAATACTCTAGTTGAACATTTTATAGTGACCCAATGTTCATACATTATTTATTTTAAAATGAAGTGTTATGATTTGATAATCCTAGGTCCTATAGCAACTTACAAACATTTATAAGAGTGAGTATCCTTAGCACATGTGAGAACAAAACCCCAACCTTTACTCACTGACAGCTGGGAAACACCTTATGTGTCATCATATATAGCAAATAAGTAAGTCAGGGCTACTGCTTCATAAAAACATTTTTGCACTTTTTTTTTTTACAGAAGGCAACCCTGAATGATACAGTAGGTATTACTATCAGGAAATTAATTATTAGTCACTGGAAATTTTGATGCAGCTTGCCAAAAGACAGGAGAGGAACCACTATGTGCTTTCTATAAAAAGGATAGAGTTTTAACCAGCTAGCCAGGTTCTTTCAAACACCCAGATTACCTTAAAGGCTCTTTTCTTTAACAGACCCTTCTTGCGGTTCAATTTAGCCACAGAACCTTTCCCAAGAAAAACAAACAAATCAACCCAAACCAAACAAAACCCAAACCCAACATTTAAGGAGATACACCTGGCTTCCTAAGTACATGCAGCAAAACAGAAAGAAGGGCCGAGAGGTGTCTCACTGCCTGATCCAGCTTCATTCAGTGGCTCTTGCCACTGTCTTCCAAAGGACTAGGAGTTCAAAAAGAATAGGGATTAATTTTTTCCCTCTAATTCTCTCTCTTATAATTTCTCCACATTCTCTTTGGCTATTTCATTCTCCTTACAAGCCTAAGAAAGCCCAGGTAGCTGTTATATATCCACCTAAGAGGCTTAGTTTTAGATTAAATTTCCAGAAATGCTTTACAACCAAGAACAAACACGCTCTTTTTTTCTTTACTTACATTTTGATTCATTTTTCCCATGTCCAGGCTTTATAACAGCCCCATTTTATGTGCCACCGCTTGGCTTCCTCCAGTGTAGGACTCTCCAGGATAAGCTACAGCTGATTTTAATAGATACAGGATTGACAGCTGAGATTAGCAGCAGTTGATGGCAGTAGCTCATCAACTGCTGAGAGTTACCCATGGGGTGAAGAAGAGGGCATCATGGGAGGATAAATATTTTAATACAACTCTTTATCCAGGTTTAAAATAAATACATAAAATTTACCTCATGTGCTGCTTCGTTTCTACCTCTGAAATGCACTGATCTGTTTTAAAAGCAGTCAGCGGGGTCAGAGTTTCTTGGGATTAAGATGCTGGACTGGGAAATAGCAGGCTGCCCTTTTCAGCTCCCCTTCTGCCTGCGGTTTGGGGCAAGGTGTTGCAGAGTTGCAACATACCTCTGCTTCAGTTTTCTCACCTGTAAAACCTGGTGAAGCTTGTTTCCCATCATTCTGCATATCAGGCATCACTGTTCATGGGAACAGGCTGAATTCTAGCCTCTGCAGTACTGCTATAAATTTAGAGTTGGCTTGAGTAGGTTGGCTTCAGGAGGTTGATTCACCCTTTGTCCTTGTTAAACCATGTAAACTACAGTGTTGCACATCTGGTGTAAGCACGAGAACAGTCTTGTTGCTGTCTTAGGAATGTTCTCTATTGCAGCCTAACATCCATTTTAATTCTAGAAGATACAGATTTCCCCCCCTCCCCCCTCATATTTAAGGAAGAGGGATTTAATGAACCACAGGACTGGATATTTTGCAAAGTACATGCACATTCAGCTCTTTTCCCTGGTTAGGAACATGCCATTGGCATGAAAAATACCCCAGTAATTGGTTTTGGAAGTGCACGGTATTCAGCAAGAACAGAACAAACTTTCTGCTCAATTGTCTTTGTTTTGCAGTACTGAAAGCTTGAAGTAGGCTCATTACATGTTTCACCAGAGCCAAGCCTGGTCCCCCTTAGTTGCTCTGCATGGATTAAGTGGTTAACAATGTTTTGAGAATGTTGGGTAGATAGTTTGTGGGAACACCATCTGTTTCCTTTAACGCATAAACAAAGAAAATTGCTGGTTTGAAATGCAGGATTATTTAAACTCAGATGACCACAAGCATTCTTAAAAGAGAAAAGGTAAAAGGAAGAAGAATTCTCATGAGGTCTGAAGTTCAGTGACATTTGTTAGGAAATAAATTCTTAAGTACCAGAGAGGTGCTGCTATCCCTGTTCCGGAAGTGGGAGAAGGGCAACTTTTCTTCTACAGCCACCTCCTTCCTTCTGAAGTCCATCTTCAAAACTAGACTACCATCAGACAGTCAAAATCACAAAAAATAGTTCAACATTGAAAGGGCTGAGCATCCCATTCAGAAGCAGCAAGTTCAATTAATATATTTATGGGTGAATACCTGAAATCAAAAGTTACTTCTAAAAATACTGGTTTGGGTAGGTGTCTTCCTTCACCTGCCCAGCTACCTCCCTCTTCCTCGTACAGAAGAAGCAGTGTGACCACGTGCCCTGGCTTCCCATGTGGGGTCATGTCCTGGAGACATGGGAGTCAGAACAAATGCTCCATATTTTCACTTCATCAAGTAGCACGGGTATTCTTTTAATTACTGTTACAAAACATTTGCTCAAGATATGTTTTGGTGGTGAGCTGCTTCTGTTCTTAATGGACTAGGAACAAGCAGTCCAGAGGCATGTTTAACCTCATGAAAAGTGTTGGAAGGCAAGAGGAGTGGAGGTACAACAGGAAACGTTCTTGCATTCAGTGCAGACCAGATCAGGATTTGTGGAGGATTTTATGATGAAATTGCTCAGAACATGTTATTTCTGAGTAATAATCCTCTACAGAGGAAAATATACCTGAGTCACTGGGAGAAAAAAAGTTCCCTTTAATGTTATCAACAAACCTTGTTTGTTGCTGGGTTTCTTAGTCTTATTTTCTGCCTTTCATATAGCTATTTCAGAAGCCTAAAAAGGAGCAGACATAAAAGCCTCTGATGCATTTTTATTTGGAAAATAAATACCACCTTAATTAGAGAGCACTACTAGACACAGGCTTGCAGATAGCTCTTCTTCTGGCCACAGTCACCTATGTAGAAACTGTACTCATGAATATCTAGAATCAGGCGCTTGGTGTTTTAACCTCTCACTTCCTTTGAGAACAGCCAGAAGCACTCAGAGGACATTGGGGGTTTTTTCACCTAAATAAAGGAATGATCCCGCTTGACCACTACATTGGGTTAATCAGATCTGAGAAAGAGTGAAAAGGTCAAAATACATGATAAAAACAGTCCTGCAGCGCTGAGTGAAACTGGCTCCCTTTATCAGGGCCAGTCTAGCTTCAATGTAGTTATTTAGGATTGTATCACAGCACAGAAAGTAAAAACCTTATACATTATTATTACTGTTAATATATTTTTATATATTTTTATCTTTCCCTTCGCTGTTTTGGTAAAGTGTTTTTATCTCAACCCTCTCCAATTTCTCCTCCTTGCCCCACTGGGGAGGGGAGGGGTGAGTGAGCGGCTGCATGGTCCGGTTACCATTCAGGGTTAAACCACGACAACAATCCAGTAGGTAACTCTGTGGGAGAGGAATGGTCTGTCATAAATTCAATACATTTTTAGATTCTTTTTTAAAAACTCATATGTAAAGCCTTATTAACTCCACACCCAATTCAGCAGGCATTCTCTCAGGGGCAGCGAACTGATCCAGTGCTCTGGAGACCATATCGCTTCCAGTTCCTGTCCTCTGATGCTAATTCATGGAAAAGCAGCTGCAAAACCCGCTGTCTTCCCCCACCTGCCAGGCACGGACGTGCCTCCCTCACCTAAGGCGCGCAGCCGCAGCTGGCACTGCCAGGCATGCTGCCTCGGGCCACGCTCATGGAGTCAGACCTGTACTGTGAACTGGTAGGCAGTCCCCTCGGCCGGGGTCGGGGGGGAAATCCAACGGTTGTTTCAGGGCGCAGGGACAGAGATTACACAGCAATATTTGGGCAGCAAGTAAAAAGAAGAAAAGCCTGTGGCATTAACATAGCAGAGAGGAGGTAGCAGGTTAGCATCAGGCACTTCTCCCCTGCAGGCCTCAAGTCAAGCAAAACTCACTGTGAGATCTGGCCAGCACGGTAGGATTCCTTACAGGGGAAAAAAAAAAAAAAAAGTTATAGGATCTTTCCCAAGCTCTTGGACAGAAACTCTGTTTACGTCTAGCCTACATTTCTAAAGACAGTTAGGTAGCTCTGGTACAGAACTCCCCAGCTGAACACAAAGCCACATCTTCTATGGGCCTATATAATTTGTCATTTTATGCCATTGGCTTACAGTATTTATATTTTTTTGTTAGGGCTAAATAGGACCAGCAGAGGTTAAGATGTCAGCATTTCCACTATAAACCCAGCTCTTTGAGGGTTAGGTAACATCTCTTTTATACCACAGTATGCTGAAATTCTGCCATACAGATGTTGTCCAAGATGTAAGGCATTTATTTTTCACCAATTTTTATTTGAAGTCATTATGGTAGTTAATGGTTTAGAAAAATGTCATAAAATGTAAATTCTAAGCTTTTTTCTTTTTTCAGAGGCTGTTCTTACATTATATACTTGAAGAATGGCTTAACATTTCCTATCTCTTAGCCACTAATATAGACAAACCAAACAGAGACAGCATAATTGAATGTCCCACTTTGGAAGGTTTAAGCATAGCCTTTCTGTAAAGAATTTCCAAAGCCACAGCTCACACTCAGTCATCCAGGATGTTGTGCTATGGAGCACAGTAGCACAAGACGTCCTGCCAGAATAGGTGGGAAATACCTTCACAAGTAGAGGAGGACGACTCCCAGAGCCTGAACGTAGTATTTTGAGCTGCTGTCAGTAAGTGGGGACGCTCGGCACCTCAGTGGGAGGAGCAGAATGGATCTCAGTGGGCAGGTGGTGTAACCATCACATCGTGTGGTCTGTGCTAATGGACAGTCAATGGGAAGAAGAGACCAAGCTCCCTTAGGCCTGCTGGAGAATCTGTGCTTGATACGTAGAATGATACTGTAGTGCTAGCAAGCGGCTGTGTCAGAACTGGTCTGGGAGGGAAAGATGGTGCATTGTAGCTACTAACAGTAATTTTGCAATGTTCAACTGTCAGAAGTGTATGCAGACTTGTGTTACTAACATTGCCACATAAAGTGTGAACGTTGATAGGACTGGATTGTTCATACCCTGTGCACCTCTAGAGAGAACATGCCAGGATCCTCAAAGACTTATGTTTCCTCTTTTTCTTTTATCCCACAGGTAATAACTCCAGTCAGGTCAGGACAAGGTTATGTTTATGAATTCCCTTCCAAATACCAGAAGGATACCTACGATATCCCCCCCGTTCGTCCTCTCCAAGGGGTAGGTACCAATAAAACTGCTAACAGCACTGACAGGGCACAAAAAGCGATGCATTTCTACCAGAAGTTTATGAGCAAAGCAAGTTCTCTCATTTCAGAGAGAAAATATGTTTCAATTAGATGCAGTGGCTCATTCACGGAGTGCAGAAGTATTTCAAAGCTGTATTTGATGTTGACTAAGACTTGGCAGCACACCAAACGTAAAACTCCCATTTGTTTCTGTGTTTTGATCAAAGAGTTTATCTAAACAGAATAAACTTGCTGCCTGGGAACATTTTTTTCCCCCTTGCTTTGTTGTTGCATAGTTGACAGTAATTCACTCAGTAAGGGTAAAATTATTGCCTAGATGAACAGCTACTATGCAGGGAATTGTTTTCACCACATATCTACTGCACCATGTCACTGAACATGAAATATATCTTTGTTCTGGGGAACAGCCTTCACATTCAGCCCCCGAGACCACAGACATCTAGAGTGGATGGTTGCAGGACTTGTAACTCAACAGCCCTGCATCTCTCCACGGCTCTTTGACCGAGCAAGTCCCCAAGGGAACAGCATTGAAGCCCAGCAGCACATAACACAGACTGACACCAAATGGCTGGAACTGTTGGGAAGCCTGCATTAAGAGACATTCAGACAGTGGCCTTAGACCACACGCAGAACCCACTGTAATGTAGGACACACCACCGAGTCGGACACTTAAAACATCTGACCACTGTAGTCTCTGCTAGTAAGACAGCTCACACTAGTGAAGCAGATGGGCAATGCTGACAGGGGCAGCCTTAGTTTCAGAGAGTTTAGCGTGTACTAGTAGAAGCTTATTCCTCAGTCCCTCTAACGTCTATCAGTAAGGGTGTGATCGATTCTGGGCACATGCATATACTGCTCTGCTGTTGACCCCAACAGGTATCTGTACTAGACTGGCCTTGATTTAACTCTCGGGATGGATAGAAGTCAGCCATGACTTCATCTCTCCAGCCTGCTGTCCACACAGTTGCCCAGAGGGAGCTTAGCAAAGTGCATTTCCTCCTTACTGTCCAAAATACCAGGCAAATCCAAGCAGCTCTCCCACGTGAAACAAAGTTGAAGATCTGATGATCTTCAGGCTGTTTGAGAGTAAAAGCAGAAACCAAGAAAGCTCATCTGTGATCAGAGCTTTCCTGAGGTGACTTGTTTCTCTAACCAATTTATTCTTTCTTTAGATATATGACATTCCCCCCACATCGGTTAAGGGGCCTGCACTTCCAGTTCCCATGGGAGAAGCAAAAGCTTTAGGAGTCTATGACATACCACCTGCCAAAGGGGTAAGTATTAACAGTGTTTCCACAAGATCCTGTGTTTTCATGTCTGACCAAAGACATGTTTAAACAAGAGTTCATGTATGATCCCAAAGGAAAAGGAGATTTAGTACTTTAAAGATTTCCTTTGGTTTTTAAACTGTTAAAACAGGTAAATTGAAGCACTGCAAAGTTATTAACGTTATGGAGTGTGAACTGATAATTAGACCTGCGTTATCTTTGTGGCAGCATGCTGCCTTTTTGGATTTCGCTGCTTATGAGAATTTGCATCGAGATGAATGCTAAAAAGTGAACTATTAAAACTGACCCTCGGTCAAACTCAGGATAAGTAGCTGACTCCGTGAAAGTCAATGGCAGATCTTCCATCCCAGCATTTTATAGGCTATACAGAAGATATTTTGCTATTTTAGCCAAAGATTTAATGGTTTGCTTTCTGTGATTCAGGTCTATGCTACACCTCCATCTGCATGCCGAGATGATACAGGCCTGAGGGAAAATTTGCAGGATTTTTCATCTCCAGTGGGCCACAGTGTAAGACCAGAAGGACTATATGATACTCCTCCTCCCATCACCAAAGCAACTGGGAAAGAATTTAATAAATTTTCTCCTGAGAGCCTTCTGTTGTCAGATGGAGTGCCACAGAAACAGAATGTTTATGACATCCCTATGAACCATCAAAACCATTTTCTTGGACAGCAAATTGCACCTCAAAAAGATGTTTATGATACCCCAAGGGGAATTGCATTCCCAGGGCAACAGACAGGACTCGGTGAAAGTCTCATCCCTGAAGGAAGAGAAGGTGTATACGATGTGCCACCACCAGTCCTCCAAGACACTAAAGGCTTACAGGATGTGACTGATGGGATAAATAGGTTGTCTTTTTCCAGCACAGGAAGCACAAGGAGTAACATGTCCACATCTTCAACAACATCAAAAGACTCTTCTTTCTCAGCATCAGCTGCACAGGACAAAAGACTAATCCTGGATCCAGACACTGCTATAGAGAGGCTTTATCACCTCCAGCAGATGGTGGAGACAGCTGTCAATAACCTCATGGCCTTCATTACAGCAGACTGGCGGTCTTATGGATATATGGAGAAACACATCAATGAAATTCACACTGCTGTGGATAAGGTGGAGCAGTCCCTGTTGGAGTACCTCCAGTTTGCAAAAGGATCGGCAGCCAATGCTTCCTGCCTATCCGAGTTCAGCCTTCTCAACAAAATGAGGAGGGAGGTACAAAGGCTGGAGGACTCTCACCAGATCCTCACCCAAACAAATCATGACTTGAACAGCTGCAACTGGTCTTTGAACGTTCTAGCTGTCAACAGACTGCAGAACAAGTGCGATGACCTGGATAGGTTTGTAATGGTGGCGAGGACAGTCCCGGACGATGCCAAGCAACTGACCACTACCATCAGTGTCAATGCAGAGGTGCTCTTCAAACAGGCATTGAGCATCTCACGCCTCAAAAACATACCAGAGAATATCACAAGCACTGCTGACTATGTATATGACCATCCTCATATGCAGCGTCACGGTGAAAAAGCACAGAACCACTGCAGTTCCCTTCCTCCGCTCCTGAGTAAAGGTCAGCACCCTCACAATACCACCAGTGAGAGCTCGGAAAAGAGCTGGATGGATGACTACGATTATGTTCACCTGCAGGTAGGTAAACCCAACATCTTTGTCCGCACAAGGCCAATTGGGAGTTGATGCTTCTGTTTGCAGAAGCTGTTTACAGGAAGGTAGCAATCAGATTGTCACACTAATACACATTCAAGAGTAATTTCACCAGGGCGATTACTTGCTCTCAAATAGGACTGTTGCATACATAGCAGCAACAGCCTTTTGCTCTGCCACTCTATCCTTTTCTTCTCTGTACTCTTAGTTGTGCACTACCAGTGAGAAAGCCGATATAAAGCAGCCTGTTCTTTGACCTGAGTTGTCATTTAGCGGAGGAACGGTTTTAATTTAACACAGTATCTTATGTTACCCAAAACAGGGGAAAGAAGAGTTTGAAAGACAACAAAAGGAGCTGCTGGAAAAAGAAAATATCATCAAGCAGAGCAAAATGGAGCTAGAGCACCATCAGGTATGTTCGCTCAGGTACAATAATCAGACTGAAATGCAGTATTCCTTGCATGTAAGGAGTAACTGGTCAAATAAAGCAGGCGGAGCCCTTCCCTTAGCAGTGTGTGACTGCTGGCATCGTGGCTGCGAGGTGTGCATGAGTGCCAGCACGTGCAGTCGGAAGGTCCCAGGTGCTAGGTGGTGAAGACGGCAGGTCTTGGCTAAACAGTGGCTCCAGGTTAGTTTCTTTCCACACGAGATTCGTGCCAGCCAGGCTGCACCATTAATGGAGTTATCAGTGCCAAGGACAAAGGCACTGTCATGCTCCACATGGGAAACTGTGAACATCAAGATTTTAGCACCTTTCTGGCCCTGCGCATCTGTGTCAGCAATTGCTTATACCAAAGACAGCTTAAGTATTTACTGCAGAGCAGCTATTCTGAAGATCAGCACCTCTGTTCATTTCCTTGTTGCCACGTAGTAACCAAGTAGGAGCACAGCCACAGGTCTCGGTGTTTGGAATGCCATCTCTTGGGGCAGGAACAAGCCTTTCCCTTGAAAACAATTGCCATCCATCTCAATTTAAGAGACTATTTATTTTTTTATACAATGTACCATTGTGGTGGGCCATTTCGTATATATAATAAAAAAACCAGTCTCCGCCTCCAAAAGTTTACCACAGAGGAGAAAGACTTCTGCAGTGTCTCACAGAGGGTCAGTCACAAAGCCAACTTGAAAACTTGGCTTTCCTGACCTGCAATCCAGTGCCTTAAGGGCCATGCTGAATACACATGCCACCCGCCCATCTGTTCAGTAAACATCAATACCATTAACTTAAATACTGTGCTTTAACATCACTTCAAATGCTAAAAAAACAGGTCCTGTAAGACTGAGGGCTGTCACTTTGCCCTCATATTAATTTTTTCAATATGTTGTTTCCATATCGTATGGCAGAAAATTGTACAAGCAATGCGGAGGTGAGAGTTAAAGACTTGTCATCTCAAAATCCCACAGAAACGGCAGCTTTTTAAAGATTGCGTAGGAGTCATCGTCACTTGGATCCATCTCTCTGGCTTGTGATTTCAGAATATTCCAAATGAGCAACAGCCTGTAAATTCAGGAGGTGGGGTTTTTTTAAATGCAAATTAAGTATTTCAGATGTTTTTCTCTTCTGAACGCTGTGTATTTGGATTTATGGTAACCAAAGAACTTGATTGCCCTTCACTCTTCCAAATAAAAGACCTTGGAAACCATATATACTACTATTAGCAGATACTGCTATTTAGCATAAGGCGAATCTAGGATACCCAGGAGTGTCCCGAGGTAAAATAGTAATACGTAACAACATCTTATGAGGATATTCTTTGAAGACAGCCTTTTTATTTGCCTTTCAGATTAATCAGTTTCAACGGCTGGAGCAGGAGATCACAAAGCCGGTAGAGAACGACATCTCAAAATGGAAGCCGCCTCAGGCTCTCCAGACTGCAAACGGCACCACCGCCTCCCGTGACAGCCGGCTGCTTTTATTCTATTCTGACCAGTGTGAGACTCACTTCAACTCTCTCCTAAATGCCATCGACGCCTTTTTCGGTTGCCTCAATGCTTCTCAGCCCCCCCGAATCTTCGTGGCTCACAGCAAATTTGTCATTTTGAGCGCTCACAAACTTGTGTTCATTGGGGACATGCTCACGAGGCAAGTGGTGACTCAGGACATACGCAACAAAGTGATGAACTCCAGCAACCAGTTGTGTGAACTGCTGAAGAGTATTGTTCAGGCTACCAAGAAGGCTGCCTTGTACTACCCCAACACAGCGGCCCTACAGAAGATGGTGGACCAAGTAACAGAGCTGTCTCATCACGCACAGTTGTTCAAGCTCTCGCTGGTCCAAATGGCATCCTTATGAAACCCAGTGGAAGCCAGCTTGTGAGCAGCAAAACAGAAAAGCAAACAAACTGGAGCTATTTTTATGTAAATGTTATTTGGGGTTTTTTTTAGATATTTTTTATGAACTATTTTAAATATATTATGTGTTAGAGAATCTAATGAGATCAGGGATCTGGGAATATATCTGGTTCTGTATTATGTTTCTAATAGACAGTTAGATGTGTATACACTGCATATATATGTATATGTTGCTACATTCCCTAAAACGTCAATTAAGCACCTTAAAAATTCTGCATCAGGTAAGCAGCGCGTATCTTTTGTATATACTGCCTGTCTCCTCAGTGTATTTGTTAACTGGATGCTGCACTCTTCTTGTTTCATTCCATCTTGATTTTGGCACATGGACTTGGATTTGAAACCTACTTGTAGCAATCCATGAAGCAAGCCTAATGGTTCTCATAGAACTCCATTCCCTTAGAAATTACTTTCTCTAGGTTAATTCCATGAAATTTAACTCTCCTCATGATTTTTTATGTACAGCATTTGATCATTCTGAGCAGCATATATGCACAACTGCAATAAGCAAGGCATACAACATTTGGGAGAAAAGCATTTTCAGGCCATATAAGAAACAACCTTCTAAGGAAGAAGGCAGAATTGTATATTTTTAATACCTTGTGGCATTCACATTTCACTGTTTCTAATAACTGTGCAACATGGGATTTCAAAACATGGATGGATTTCCAGCAATGTAAAATCATATATGGCAATTAAATTTAACAGACTCAAAAGCCTTATTGTTCATCAACTCGGAGTTATATCCTGAGAGCATCCCAGGATCCGCTGGGCTCATCTCTGAGGCTGCAGATGAGCAGTGTCTAAATACGAGTCCCTTCCAGGGGGATTAACATACGAGTTGTAATTTGTACAGAAAGAAAACAGCTTAATTTGAAGTAACAGGTATTGAAACATCTCTATAGCATATACACAATTTAATGACGAAATAGCACTTACTTTCCTAGGACATGTTCTTGGGAATTAATTGCATCCGTTACAGTTCTGACTTCCATTCAACTGTTGGACTTTTTTTCCAAATTCTGTTGCATAGGTGCTGGTCTTTCTGCACTACACTGTTGCCAGAAATGACCCCTGTTTTAATGGGGCCATTCCATCAGTAAGTACACACAATCCCACCCAGTAATTTTCAACTGTTAGCAGAGCGGCAGACTCCTTTAGAAACTTCACGTATGCTGGCTGCTCCAACACACACGTAAGCTTATTTGTCTTCATTGCCTCTTGTGAACCCCTTAAAAATAAGTCAGAATGCCATTTGCCCGTGGTCCTCTGACTAAAAGCCACGCTTCAAAGTGAGCGATAGCTCAGGTAAATTCCAGGTGATTCTGGCATTCTTAAAGCAGAAACACTACCGTCCTTGGGTAATTCAAGACAGTCCCACAGCAACGCGTTCTGAGCGTTTGCATCAGCGAGCAGATAAATAGAGTCATGAGATCAGCAGCACCTAGAAAAAGGCGCTTCTGCCTAACTTTTTGCTTTCCCAGTTTGTATTCACGTGCCTTATTGAAATGGGATTTGTCAATTTAGACAGCAAAGCCATTTCAGCAGCGTATGAAATCTCGCAGCCTTCACATATCGTCTCAGAGCAAGGCTACCGCAGCGTCACTTCCAGAGACTGGGGAACGTTCCTGGGAGGGCAGCAGGAGCCAGCACCACCTTAGCTGGCCCGGAATCGGCTCCAGGGCTTGGCTCTGGCGTAATGGCCAGAAAGGGCGGTTATCCTCTTGTAACCGATAGCCAGTGGCCAAAAAGCAACCCACGTGAGCCTGTTCTGTACAAGTGTTGTTTGGGATTCTTTTGGATTTCCTCATTTGTTTCCCCCCCCCCCTTAAAAAGTAAGAAAGAGTTTTGAAGCTTAGTGGTTTTGTGGATAGTTTGTGCTTTCAGAAGGAAAACCTTTATTGCAAGCCTGTATTACATTCTGTTATGTTGTCATTTGAAAATTATTAAATTACTAGCTTTTTTATATAAAAGGAAAAAAGCAACACTTGGTCTTTTTGTTGTTTTCAGAGTCCTCTAAGCACCTTAAAAGGAAATGCTGCTGCTTGCTGGTACTATCTAAGCTGTTCTAAAATGGGGAGTTCACTCTCCATCTTCCCACTAATCAGCGCTTAC
>JMFS01053010.1:0-28850 GCA_000699545.1 Podiceps cristatus
TTCATCTTTGCCTAATGTCAAGAATTCAGGCCTATATAGATTCATCTTTCCGAGCAAGAGAACTTGCATTCATATGCAGATCTGTTCATCTTTCTTTCCAAAATAATAGCTATGCAACAACAGTATATTTAGAAACAATTTTTCCTGTAGAAAAGGATGTTTTTTCTCAATTGACAGCTTTAAGACTGCACACGTGTGTGTGTGTGTGTATGTGCGTGTGTTTTCACATGCATGTACATTATCTGCATACGTATTTCTAACTCTATTATTAGAGTTGAGATTTCCACTTTCTAAGCTTTTGTTCAATAAACAGAAAGAAAGCCTTTTAGAGTCAGGAATCAATGATCATTTGGAACCAGTCAAGCTGTACTTTTTAATCCTGTTTAGTGAGAATAGCAACGCTCCCAAGGAACAAAATTGTGATTGTATTAAATAGAACTAACAAAAGTCCCATTAGAAAACTATGCACTCTGATATGTTTTCCTATAATGCCACTTTTTAAAATGAGAAGTCCCATATTTCTTTTGTCAATTGGCAGCGAGAAGCTGAAATTCATCCCAAATGTCTCTGTACTGGCTAAAAAGTATTTTATTATAAAGATTACACTGCCATCTATTGGGTGACAGTACTATACAAAAGAATTGTATCATTTCTCTCTGGATTCTACAAGGATAAATAAATTGTGTGATTCACCCAATTTCCTGTGGAGTTTTATTAGCAACTAGATTATAACAACCGTTATTTAGTGTATAACGTATATCTTATACAAAGAGCTTGGTCTCCTCTTCGCTACCATTACCAAATTACACAGAGACACACACGTTAGCACACTGATGAACTTAAATTTAATGATGTGTCACTGGAACAACAGCAAAATAAAAAAGCAACCAAAAACCACACCAAAATCACCCCTTACTACTGCCTTACAGCTCTGAAAGATCTTACAGAGATGTTTTCATGCACAGTGTCAGTGAGTGGAACTGCATCACTTGCTGTGTTGGAATAAAAGATCTCATTTCCATGTAAGTGGCAATCTTTTGCAATACAAAGAGATTCCTGTGATATACAGAGACTTCACAGATATTTTTTTTTAAGTAACCTAGTCAAGCTTCAAAGAAATATTTTGCCCATCTAAGATTGATTTTATTTCCTTATAAAATTTTAATTGAAGTTCTGATTTCTTTTGCGACATCCCTGAAGCAGCTATCTATAGCTTAGGCACATGAAGTGTGAATTTTTATGGAGAATACAGGTGTCAAAAGTATAAGCACTGAAAACTTATATATGAGCTTTGATAGTTGTAGTTCAGCCCTCTACTTAGTGGGACCTCATGGAAGTAACTGCACACGGTAAAATAAAGTAAGCTGGAGAACTGTCCCCCTGTGCTCTGTCAGTTCTGGCAGCGTAGAGGCTTGAAAACATTGCTCCACTACAGAAAACAGAAAATCAAACAACAATAGCAACAGAAAAAGAAAACAATGGCAAAAGAATGCCAAATCTCCTTCTTTGACTTCATCTATTGCCATATCTTTATGACACACTGACTAATCAGGGCTTTCTTAGTTTTCCTCTTTCTTTGTTTTCAGAAGAGCGGGAAGTTATTTTACCTTTTGTGGCCCAGGAGGAGATTAGCCGACTACAGCAAGTATCACGTACATAATCTCTGTTATTGTCGATGCATAGATGGTCAGTAACTGGCTTGACTTTTTATTTCTGAAATGGACTTGGAAGGCCAGCAGTTGAAACCAGTAGGAAGAAAATTCCTCTCTACTTTTAAACAGAAGATATTTGACCCAGAGCAATGAGGCAACAGCTAACTGGAACCTCACAATGCTAATTGTACTGGCACTGTGGAGAGCAGAATTTCATGTTGCAACTTCTTTGATTTATTATTATTATTACTGAGGTTAAACCCGGTCAAGTTTAGCTAACTGTGTGCTAAGGCCAGGAGGAACCATCATAGAAAGTATAAGATTCTATTCTGCCATGCTTGGAAAAAAAAAAAAAAAACAACCAAAAAAAAAAACCAAAACCCACAACATTTCTTCAGGCTAGTTTTCTCCTAGGTAAGTATAAATGCCTCCCGTTGCCATTAATGGCACAGAAAGGATAGCTAATAAGTATTAGACTAGAACTCAGAAGATATTGCATCTAATTATACTTCTGCTACAGCATTTCTACGTGACCTTGGGCCAGACACAAAAAAATCTATGTATGCTTCAGGCTACCACTGGTAAATGGAGATAATGATATATTTGTCCCTTACAGCAGTGTTGTAAGGTTAAACTCAGGTTACTCTAATATTAACATTTGTTTTCCAGTATTGAAATGATAAAAGCCATTAAAGGTCTCTTGCAGTAAGATTAGAAAGGAGCTTGACTTTCTTTTTTGTATGCTTCCCCTTCCCCTGATACATCATTTAAAGTAAAAAGGGGATTCTTTCGGAAACAATCTCTGCTAAATAGCAGCAGGAAGTTTTGTGTGTGGCAAAGCACCTGTAGAAAAAAAACATGCAGTAGAAGGAGAAGAAAGCTACATTCCTGTTTCGTGGAAGATTACAGAACCTACCTACAAGAAGGGCTGGTAGCATGAACTCAGCATATTGTAACAAACAGAATTTCACTATTATTAAAGGGGGAAAGCCTGTTGATGGCAGTAGGGTGAAATCACAATCTCTGCCAGCACCAATCGCAAAGGGGATATGAAAGAGTGGTACCAGAACAATATCAAAGCTGTGTTGTGGGGGTTTTTTGTTTGGTTTGGTTTTTTGGTTTTTGTTTTTTTTTGTTTTTTTTACAGACAGCAGGTGAATTTACAGAAAATGGAATTTAGATTTGCTTTAATACTACAGTACAATTTTAGTTATACTGTATCCTGCTTCCAGTGTTTCTACTGCCCCAACCGTCATTTTAATTCATGTAGGCAGACTTTTTCCATAAGGATTCTTGCCCCTTTCTGCAGTATCTATGGATTACTAATTCTGGGCAGTTCCCTTGACAGGTATTGACCGAGTTCTTACTTTAATGAACTCTGAATCTTTGGTCTTACAGAATCTTCTTTTCTCCATTCTAATCCTAATTTGACCAAGTATCTTCCAGTTATAAAGTAATTATGCCAGCAAGATATGTTAAAGGGGAATGAAACCCCAGCATTTTACTTTCTCCAGTCTGGTTTTCTATCTAAACCAATACAAATTGTCTAGCAGTAATGGGATGTTCATCTAGCAGCAATAAAAATCAAAAAGAAGAGGTAAAACCTTTTCTTTTCTTTAAACCCAAGGTCTGCAAACAGGAGAATCATTGCATGCTGAGGTTGCCATTTAGCTGCTTTAGAACATGCTACTTTCAAACTAATGTTGTCGAACAAAGCAAATTCTGGCTTTAAAACTGATACTTTGGAGGCTTGATTTAGTGCTGTACAGGCTATATAGATACAGGGTTGAAAATAAGGTTGCAGATATCTGTTCAATCTCATTTCTGCAGCAATTCAATCTCAGGATGAGTAACAAGTAATTTTGAAATATATTTTATTCTAAATCTCCTGAGCTTGAATCCTGTTTTTATTTGTGCTGGTATGTGTCCATTAATATAACACATTCCATTAGCAATACTGGAAATATAAACAATTCCTTATTCATTAAAATGGCATCACACTTCCATTCTCTTCGGGAACTGAATGACAACTTGTAAATATAGTGAAAAACAATGTGTTTTTTTTATTCTGTCTCTGACCTGAGTGGAACACATGAAGAAATATCCATGTGATGACCTATGAGAGTGCGACGAGCTAAAGAAATTCAGTGTTTGACTTGTTCATTGGACTTACTTATTAAAAAAAGGAAAGGATTACATTCTGGTTAAATAGCAACAAAGCAGCATATTGAAAAATTGGAAAAGCGTGTGTGTGTGTTTTTAAAATGTTTTCTCTGTGTCATATAGGTATTCTGTGTTTCAGGGAATAAATTTACATCACACTTTTCCTCTACTGACCACTTCACGTTCCTCCTTTTATGGTACTCCACTTCAGAGGTTTGAGGTCTGGTTTTCTAAAGGCCTGAAGACCAATAGGTAAAATTAAGGCAAAAGCATTTGTATCCTGCTTACATGAAAGACAACTTAAAATACTGACTTTGCTAAAATAGCACGAGCCAAGCTCAGTAGTCGGTTATTTCAGATCTGAGTACCTAACATCAGCCACTTCCCCTCTTGGAGAAGCAGGGAACTTCCCCGCAAAAGCGAGTAAAAAGAATGAAGACTCCCCCACAGCAAAAGCCTTATTTCCAGTAACTTGTATCTGACTGTTTGGACAAGCAACAAAACCAGCCATTAGGGGAATACGGAGCCAAAGTCATCCTTTTGGATGTACCACAGGGTGAGGTGGAGGGCAGCATTTGTAATTGGGAAAGGTTTATGTGCTCAGCAGCTGCACGATAACCAGATGTAGGAGGAGGATGTATTGGCTGCTTATATTGCATTTTGTACTCAAACAACTGTTGTCTCTTCAATAGAAAAGACAGGAGACCTAACTGTCCAGAAAACCATATTTGGCTGAAAGGTCAATTAGCAGGACCTGGCATGCCTAAAAATTCAGATCCTGCATGTCTCAGGTCAGATATTTAAAATTAGTGGAAACCTCATGGTTCAAGACTCAGACCCTCCTTAAGGAACAGCAACATAATAATTAATAGATATGGACTGTGTATAGTAATGGAAGTAATGAAAACTCACAGTTGAATATAATTTAGTATCTTCATCATCCAGGATGACGAACAGCAACCATCCCGTGATCTTTATCCCATTCGATGCATTAGACAAGAAAATGAACTTGTAGAAAAAATTACCAAGATATAGTGTAATTAAAGAGCATGCAACGTAGCTTAGACACCAGGGATGATGCAGCTGGAGATGAACCTTAACTCTTCATTATTGTAATTCCTAAATTCCAGTGGTTGAATGTGTTCATTTAACAGGGAAATTTTTTGAGAAGAGAGGGAAGGAAACTGTTTTAATAATTCACACCCACATAGATGCATTCATGACAGTTTTTTTTTACCTCAGCTTCTTAATGTATTCATCTCTTATTTTTCCTCATTGCTTCTGCCTCTTTGCTGCCTGTATTTTTCCAGGCTCTTCCTTTTCTTTCCATGTTTCCTCACTTTTCAGTCTCAGTAATCTGTATTGAACACAAGTAAAACAAAAATTGAATAGCTTTGAAAATAAACAAAAAATTACTTCCTGCCCAACCCCCCCCCCAAAAAAAAACAAAAAAAAACCCCCAAAAAACCCACAACCAAAAAAACCCCACCACAAGTAAAACAGATTGAGAGACTTCATCTAATGGCACCAGCTCTTTTTATCTACTTTTTATTTCTGTCTGTAAAATAGCACTATAGATGGAAGGAGATAACTTAAATGACAGAGTTCCTGGTATAAAAGTTTTTTCTTCCTTTTTTAGCAAGCCCTCAGAGAAACAATAAATGAAGCAAAAAGATAGAGATTCTATTCTACAAAGTCTCTAAAGTTCAACTTACAAAAAATACTTGTTCAGTTATGTATTGCAGCCTCCTCCAGAGAAAGAAGAAACAAGACGAGAGAGATCGTAGTTTACAATGTCATTGAAAATAGAAATTATTTTGTAACTTTTATGTTTCCTGGGCCTAATCCAAATGTCTCTGACTTCCAATTTTGTTTTAAATGTGGACTCAATTAGTCCCCTTTCTCCTTCTCCCTCCCTTGAAGAGCATTAATTGTGTGCCACACATTCCTGAAGGACACATATTCCTTCAACAGATGAAGGGAGACAAACATTTCAAACTGGGGTGGAAAGAGGAAAACATTTGTTATTAGCCCCAAAAGTCAATACTCTGCAGGTCAGAGTTAGCAATGCACTCATGCTGATAATAAGCAGAGATCATGGCAAAAGGGAGCAGAGGACAGCAATCTTCCAACATCCCCAACTCCACCCAACCAACAGCTGTTCTGGAAACCCATTGGAACAATTTTATAGCCATTCCTGTGGGCGCCAAATGCTACTTAATAAATATAAATAAGTTTATTAAAGGAGAAGCTTATCCATAAACTCTGGAAGATTGTTAGTCATATTTTCTGTCAGCTCAGTTTGATGTCACATCAGAAAATTCACTATCTAATTTTACTGCGTAGTGTAGACATCTCCATACTTTAAGTTATATTTATCCTTTACAGATGCAGCTTAAGACAGTAGTATTAACTAATATAAGGCAAGAATGAAACAATGAGAAAGAGAAAATAATATTGAATCATATTCTTGAAATATAGATAACAATTGAAATTATTGATTTCATTTAAGATTAGAATGAAATCGGATCTTTCACATTTGGTTATTGTGTGGGGACCAAAGCCATTGGTTTTATAAACAAAGAGGAGGTAGGTGGTAAATTGTAACTGGACTGCAAGAGACCCAGACTTGGTTTATACAGGAGTCATTGCGGATTGGTGAATTCAAGCAAACGACTAATCCTTCGCGTTAAACAGGCCAAATCCTGAAAGTGTGGAGGACCCATAATGTTTGGGAACAGGAGGTGCTCAGACTGCTCCTCATTTGGCTTGCTCTCCCTCCTCTGGGTCCTGAACTGCTTAGTGCTGGGTGTCTAATTCCAGGTGAGGCAATCAGCCGATGAGCGGTACTGAGGTTCCCAATACCTGATCTTCTAGTAAAGGCAACATTTACACAGAGCGTATGTACGACTACAGAGCATATAAAGTGTTCCATGTAGTTTTATACTTAGTGCTTTAGGTGTTCTTGCAAAAGCTACATTCACCGAATGAGCAGAGCCTGCACTGTACTAATAACAAAGCACCTGCTATTTAGCTTACATCTAGGTTCAATCCATTTTTTAACATCAGCTCTCTAGAACAATACTGTATGGCCTACAATAAACAAGGCAGCAGATAGCTATGCAATTATAAGAATCTATAGATTTTTGTGTTGTTTGTACCACAGCTACAACTCGTCATGTTCACTCCAATAACATTCAATTAGCTCTAATGAGTGTAAGTTTTAAAGCTTAACCCAATGCCTCTCTAAGGATACGCTTACAAGGAGGTGTAGCTACTAGCTAGTAAAATATAACACCACCTGATTAGGAGAAATTATTTTCAAACTATAACTGCCATAAAAAGCTAAAATGAAAGGTAAAGTGACAGAACAACTGCTGCTAAATTCTATTTTCAGCATTGTAATTGGGATAATATACCATAATTTATTTAATGAGTAACAATTAAGAAATGGTTTCTAGAGTTGCATGTAATTTCTTTCAATTATTAGTTATTAGTTGTTCATGCATAAATGTGTTTTAATATTGGCTTATCTGAGCTCTAGTAGGTGATTAAAGCCTTTCAGTATATTATTTTTTCGTTTGTAGAGTTGTACATTGCAGGGGCAATGATAGCACAAGGCATTTATAAAAAAGAAATCAGTGGCACTTCAGAGAAATATATCTTAAGTATCACGAAAAAAATATGTAAAGCAATATGAGAAAGGTGTCAGAGAAAATCCTGATATGGTTAACACTGAATTTTGTTTTATCTAAGTGCAGCTACAGTTTAATGGCCCCTGTCTTAATAAAATATTTAAGTTAACCTGGTTGCGGAGTGACTTATTATACTACATATTCTTTCACTTTATTAGGATAAAGAAATATTATCATGGGAGTCTATGCTAACAAGCCTAGACATTGCTTGTATTGTTAAAGAATAGGTTCACATCTCAGAGGAGTGTAAAGACCTAGAGAAACTGGCACCTCTTTAACTGAAAAGGTATTCTACTTATCTTCTAGAAAGCAGTCTATTTTGTGCTAAGAAGAATGGCTTATAGCAACAAACAGCCTCTCTGCTATCATTCTCCTATAACACAGTATTTATTGTGCTTGCTCTTACCCAAGCTAAAGGAGCTGGGGGAGTGGGGGGCGGGGGGGAGCCGCAGAAACAAACGCTGAACAATTCTCTGCAGAAGGCAAACATTAACCTGGCCTGGGCATAGTGCACCTTAACCTCATCAGTATGAATCCCAGGGGAACCAATTCTTACAAATTCATCCATGGGAAGTTTCATAACTGGGATATAATAAGAGATATTGGTCTAGAGAATTTTTTTTTTTTCCAGGTTATATTTATGTTCTTTAGGCCTCCATGCATCCAGAAACTTAAGAATAATGAGTTAACCTTTGAGAATTTGTTTCGTAGTTCCACTATAGGTCATTAAAATTAGGTTAAACTGCCTCAAGAAATGCGGATATTTCTAATCACTATACATATATTGGTTTTGCTGTATTTTAAAACATATCTCTTATTCCAGTTACTTTTAGCCACCAAACCAGTAACTTCTCACTATAATTAATAATTATGTATTGCAACCATCTTGCAGGGCAATAATGCATCGTGATTTACAAACCTTTCTTATTTTCAAACAGCCTTTGTGACAGTTGGATAATAAATAAATGTCAAATAGTCTTACATTTCAGTGTCCCAATGCCCTGAACTTCAGTAGAAACTGACAACTTTGCTCCTTTAAGCTCCGCAGAAAGGCTGGGTACTTGGATCATTTTTAACTATCAGGTGAATTGCACAAAAAAATAAGAAGCTAGGGTGTATTTCATTTTACCGTTTCTAAACAAATTAAGTTTCGTCTGGAAAAGACTGCTGTGATCAGCACGAAGGTTTCACGCGTGCTATTTCTCAGGATGTCGAGGATGGGTTTCCATGAGGATTCATTACTTGTTTTTCCATTGCAATCAAGCAAAGCCTATTTTGTACAGATACAAGGTCGACTAAATCCTTCTTAGACAGCAACACAGCATACATGAGCGACATAGCACAAGGAGTATTACGGTCTGCATAATAAATTTATTGAGGCCTTTATTTTCCTGTACATTTAAAATCTTTTCTTTTCCTGACGAAGATTATATTCAGCCTGAAACATTACCCTTCAAGTGTTAAAATGACAAGTGCTGATGAAGGTAAAGCTGATCAGCTGCAAGACTCCCACTGCTGAACATGATAAAGTTTCTGTTGTTCAAACAGCTCAGTTAATTATCCAAATGTGAAGGATATCAGGAGGGGACCTGCTGAGCTTTACAGCTGACTTCCAGGGAATTATCCATAATAGAGCTGTTATAAGAAAATTATGACAGGCCCAACGTACAGGGACCTCTGCTTACCTCTCTTGAGGATTTGTGCAGGACCTTACAATCAAACAGCTAGGACTTTCCCCAGAATCAAAGGGAAGCTACATTTTGCAGGGGAAAAGCAGTCCAATCAACCTCATGGTGTTTTATCACATAAACCCAGAGAGGATTCCAGAGTCATTCATGTTAATCGCCTGCTGTAAAGATGACTGGCATTCCTCTGGGTGCCAGGGACTTCTTTTTCAAATTTAGGTTCTTAAAATGACTATCATGTCTTGTCCGCAATTAAAAATGTAGTCCTTGCTGCCTCTATGTGTGTTTTTTTTGAGAAGCCATATGATGTCTTTACAATAAGCACTCATAATGGGTGTTTATGTGACTGTAATTTGGGGGTTTTAACAGTCAACATTTTGTGAACCTGGGACATACAATTCCACAGCAAAAAAGAAGTCAGGGCGAGGAAGCCTCAGTAACTATTAAAGACTGTGAAAGAATTAGTAGAATTGAGGTGAATTGGGTAAAACATGGAATCTGCTAGAATGAGCTGCCAGAAAACTCAGACCTTTGATAAATCTGCACAGGGCTGGCTGATACTGCAGCAGCTAAAGCTCTATGACTCTTTATTTCATGATCGCAGTCAGTTGGTCTAAACCAAAAGATATTAACTCCCACTCTTTCTTACCCTCTCAGAAACCATAATTTGCACCTAGCACAACGTTGTACTAGCACAATGCTAGCCAGCTCAGGGACTGGAAGCATACTAGCTGTCTCGTCCCATCTCGCTTAGCAAGGCTAATATGCCCTGCTGTTTTTTACAGTTTCCAATAATCACTCTCCAGTGTAACTGCACAGTATTGCCTTCACCTGCGTGGGCATGCCCTGGCTGGAGAAAACAGCGTAACTTGTGATGAAGCTGTGAAAGAGAAAACTGAGGGCATCGAGGAAGGGCCTACTGAGGAGTCAAAACCTGAAAACAAACAAAGTCAGTATATCCAAAGTAAACAGTTAATTTTACATGACATACAGAGGGAAATAACAGTACTACCATATCTTACACCAAAGATCACCCTTATAATTATATAAGCCTTTCTGAGAGGCCTATCACCACAGCATCTCGACACTATCAATTAATCATTCCTAGACATTTGTAATTTTTCCAGACATTAGGTATCTTTCTCTTTGAAATATTAAAATTTGCAGTATAAGTTCTAAGCAGGTGCACCTAACATATTCTATGAAATAATGTGCAGCAGAGTGAGCAATTTTGGGTGTGATAATATCAGTGAAAGCTATGCCCTGCACTTATTACCATAAAGTCATAAGTAGGATGGCATAATAATTGAATAGCAATGGAAAACACATTTCCATGATTGAGATAATCCATATTCTGTAGTACCACAGGGTAATTTGTAAAATTAATTTGATGTGATAAATGGTTATAAAGTAGTCTTGTGACAAACTAAAGCCAAAATCACTGAAAAGTTTGATATAACCCTTCAATTTATTATTTTTCTTCCTTCTTTCTGTCCACCCTCTTTTTCAGACTTGGAGACTGAGAACTATATAAATTTTGCTACTAAATTCTTCAGCAGTAAGATTGGAAAAAAGACATCATTATCCTGGTTACAAAGCTGATGTGGCTATACTACTTCCAGCAGAGCCACTTGTATCGTGTTGGGCACGCCATCTTTCACGCGAACCTTGGCTCAAACTCTGACTCCAGAATCAGTTCAAGGTTCAATAGCCCAAGCACTGATGGCATTGCCTGTGAAAGTCTTATGCCAAATCTAAGAATTTAGTTTTAGTTAGTTTTTCCCTATTCCAATCATCTTTCTGTGTATTTCAGCTTGTCCTGGCAAAGAAAAAAAAAAAAAAAAAAAAAAAATCAAGCCTGGGAATGACCCTATTCCCCACCAAAACAGAGTTACCTGTAGAAAGAGAGTCTCAGAATCAAGCCAAACCCAACCACCAGCAGTGAAATGCATCAGAAATTTGCAGTATTCAGCAAAACCTGCAAATATTAGTAGAAATAGTATCACAGTTCCCTAACATTATTATATAAACATATACTCACATCTATTTTTGAACTTAATTTAGTAAACCAATAAAACGTGAATATGATAGTGACACATCAAAGCACATACACAGGAGTTTTACTGAAGTCTTTCTATTTCTGAGACAGTTTAATCTGACTCAAAACTATGCCTCTAACTCAGCGCAATAGATTTACTATCCTAATACCATGGCTAGTCCTTCTGTATCTGCGGTTTCACCACAGATCAATGCAGAGAAAGTCTGGAGATGTATGTCTCGAGCCATGACATCGCTCACTGAGTATACCTCTAGCTATTATCATGCATGTGGTCCCCCCAAACCACCGGCCCAATGTATTTATCTTATTTTCATAATTTTTTTTTTTCATAAATTAATTTTTGAGAGCACATCTAGCTCCTTCAAACCAGATGAACAATGTCAGCTTGACTGCCTGCAAATTCTTTTTTACGGAAAGTCCCTCAAGTGTGATTGCAACAGCATAGCAAATGGTTTTAAAGCAGTAACTTTCTAGGAATAACCCCCCTCATGTTCATGTTTATACTCTTTTCTTACTTTAAGTCTTTTCTTACTTTGCTTACAATATTTCTCTTCAAGGCTTCAGTCTGCGGTCCACCTTAATATATATTATATATAATACTGTTATAGTAGCTGTTGATAAAATCAATATTTGCTGGGTGGTATGGCCTACCTCATGGGTCATGTAGTATTTTGAAATTCAGTTGAGATTGTAGCATCACATTTTAAGAAAAAAGAAAGCTTCTTTCTGGAAAGAAACACTCCACCATTGAGTTTTATAATAAATAATCCTGGGCGATTTGTTACCCAAACAACTAAAGAAATGCAAAATGCTTTTCAAATGTGATGTTAAAAACCCCAGACAAAGATTTTAAGGGTATGTTCACTAGACATGAAACCTAAAATGTTCCTTCCTAATGCTATTAAGAGTATCTCAGATGCTTTGATAATGTCTCATTGTAATTGATATCTCTTTAAAATTCAGTCCACCATACAGAATTATGATTAGCTATCTGTTACCTGAGCCCTATGCCTGAACTGTTTATCCTCAATAACATTTTACTTAGAACTGCCTGGTCAAACATCTGTAAAGTATGTGGCAAAATCAAAGTTCTTGAGATATGTGTATATTAATATCCTGTCAAACACAGAATCTGAAGTTGATTTAATTTGCAAAGAAACACCTCAACTGTCACGTAGGTTGAGAGGTCAAAGTTGCAGGTTCGGACAGTATGAAATTAGAAAAGGGCTCACAGAAGCATCTTTTGGTCTACGAAAGAAACAATCACGCTCTACTGTTACCATTTTGAGCCTGGGAACCCAGGTTAACTAAAACTTACAGTTGTCTTAAGTGTAAAGAACATGCTTTAAATATTTGGAATATAAAGTCACAGCTTAAAACAATAGCATAATTTCACTCCGTTCCATGTTCTCCACGGCAGTGGCTTGGCATCCCACTTCTTTTCATTAAATTTAGAGGATTAATTGATTCTTCCATTCAACAGTTAAAACCCCAAATCAAACTACACACACCTCACACACATGCACACACCCCTCTCCCCCCCTCCAAAAAAAACCAGAAGAAAAAATAAAAAAGGGGGGGGGGGGGTGGAGGGAAGTCAGGACAATTTTAATAAAATGCTTTTAAAGTTTTAAAATTATTTTAATAAAATACTGTGTGTTTCTTGTTTCCTGAACATCAACCATAAACAGGAAAAATGTGTGTTATATAAAACGCTCATATTGCTTTAAACTTAATTTTCATTTCAAACACCTTGTAAGAAGGATAAAGCTGCTTTCATAGAATTTCTTGACTCTCTGAAAATTAATCCCTGGTATTTCTATTCAGTAGCCCAGTGATCCAAGTATGCATTCACTCAGAACATGAGGCCTTAGAGTTCAATTCCTTCATCCACATTAGCGAAATAGAGCTCAATTTTCCAGTGGTTCATGAAAGCACTTTAACCACTGAACTATTGGTTATATGGAAATTGCAACACTGGGAACTACTGTCTTAAAAGGTGGGCAGGCAGAATGTCTTTGCATATTACAGTTGTTTTCTCCTGGAAGAAAAAAGAAAATTTTAACTCTGCTACCTGCAATCTGGCAGATTGCCCATTCCTGAGCAGTAGCTCTAAGACCAGTGAAGAGCAAAGCCACTAAGCTAAAGATCACTGTTTTTAATTAGCAATCACTGTTTTTAATTCAGCTACGCTCTGAAAAACATCAGCCTTCCCCACCCTATGAAATTATGAGATGATACTGTTTTTTAAGGGAACCCTCTCTGGACTTCAGTGATAGGCTTAGCTTACTACTTTACTCTTCTCAACCTGTTCATTTATTGTAACTCAAGATAGTTGCAGTGGTGTTTCCCTGATCATAAAATTAATCCTGTTCTAACAGGAATGTCTCAAAGTCATCAACGTTTTCAGTAAATGCATTTTTTGCTCCTTTTTATAGAAGTATAATTCTTTATTGCAATCTGTCCCCTTTGAACTGAAACATCTCATTTTCAAGCATCGCTGTAAGTAAACAGGGCCTTCTGAAGCAACAGACAAGGTTTTTCATGAGAAAGAATTTTATGGCTGGTATATTTCCCGAGAGATCACACAAATTATTTCTAAAATGCATCTGCTATCCACCATCCAGGAGGATAAAAATCCAGCAGATTCTCATGAAGCAAGGTCTCCTGAGGACCAGCTCTCAGGGCTGCTTCTGTGCTATCTAGCTAGTTTTTCATACTAAATTCCTGCAAACTGAAATTGATTTTAATCAACTTTTTTTTCCCAACTTATTCCACATTCACTCATTCTCTATTTTTATTTATTTATATTTTAAAGTCCAGTGATTTTGAGATATTGCCTTTCACATTTATAACCTCAAGGGCATTTGAAGTTCTGATGACATTGTGATCGCTTGACTTTAGATGACTCTCAACTTTTATCTTATTTATCATCCCTGTCTTATTTCCCAGCAATATTAGGAGTAAGTACAAAATAGCCTGTACTTTTAGTGGATAGTCCACAAAATGTACCAGAAGAGAGACCTGTATTACCTCCAGGAAGAGGTACCCTTTCTTATCAATTCCATAATTGCCAGCCCATTCAATATTAACTAATTGAATTTCCAATGATTAATGATCTATCCTTTTTATAGGCTTTATCTTCCTTTTCTTTCTAAACCTTGCCTAGGAGGTCTATACCAATTTTCAGTGATTTTTAGGTTTTAATTTGCCTATCTTTCATCTTCATCTAAACTGTCCCTACTCGGGTGTCTAAACTACATATGCCATTTATTTCTTTTGTCAAGTAAGGTTCTTCATACATATTGCCATATGTCTTTCTGTCCTGCTGTGCCTATGCCTTTTACTTTATATATTTATCAAAGTGCTTCAACTTTTATTCTGTTTCTTGGGACAAATTTACAAAATGGATATTAGCAACAAGACTTATTTGTGTACCTAATTACATCCTACTTAGAGAGATCAGCTTTTGTAAGAAAGCTGTCACCTCTGCCTACATGTCATAAAAAGTACTCTGAAAATGTATGCATTCTTGAAGAAATGAGGTATTTCAGTAACTGTGGTTTTGCTGGATAGACTCAAATGGACGTATTTTGTTATTCAGTAAAAGCTGTAGACGCTCACCTCCTCTGAAAAATCTGATACTAAATTGCTTAATATTAGGCAGTCATATCTAAAAACAGCCATTTCAACAAGACTGTGCTACAGTTTCTTTGTGTGCACGATAGGATTAAGAATACTTTTCTACATCACCTGTAAAGTTAAGTTTATAACTGTCACAGAATGTTGAAGGTATTTTTTTGATGATAGCAGTACTATTTATTGAGCCAATGACTAATGCAAATAAAGAAGTAGCTATTGTAACCAAGAGCAATTACACTATAATCAGACATAGACCAAGCTGGAAAGATCTGACCCCTTTATGTGTTTGTACTATTTGGTACTAATTTTACCCTAATGGCATGAAGCAAGATTAAGTCAAAGATACAGATTTTTCACTATAAAAATTCCATTTCATTCAGAAGGTCAAAAGATAATGGAAAACAGAAATCAAGTTTGTGCTGCCGTATATGCAGGAAGCATCCGGGGTAGTCAGCATTGTTAAGCGTTGTAACTTCGGCCCCAGTGCAGCACCTAGACAACTTTCAGCAATGCATTGAAACATTTTAACCTGTAGAGCTCAATCAAAGCAGAAACCTAAACTCTTGAGAGTACAGGCTTGCCTCTGATAGAAATCTTTTGAATGTCACTAAAAGATTTAGTGTTACTTACCTGAGCCACTTACATAGCACTGCACCATGATACCTTGATTTGTTTAGTTGAAAGCTTTGGTACTTTTTATATATATCACCTTGGAAACAAAATGTGAATCGGTGGTTGTTCCCTTTAAAATATGAGAAGTGCTGGAGTTACAGCCTTGACAGCTGATGCACTGTTCATAGTCATTGACATGTACAGTTCAGCAGTAAAATGTTTGAGCTCTTTTTCATTGTCCTGCCAAGATGCCTCAGTCGTGATCTGGAAAGAAATTGCAGATGAGGGCACACGCTTCCCTCCCCAATTTCTTCTTATAGTAGTACTATCTGTGATATTTTTGTAGTTTTTGTGATGCAAGGATAAGAGCCCTAGTTCATACTTATTACAGTTAAGTAGTTGAAATGCAAGTTTAAGAGTTCCAGTATAAAGACTCTCTTTTTTATTTGCTATATATTAAATGAACCAAAATAAATCTTCTAATGCTAGCACGTCATAGTGTCATGTATGTCTCTGCTTCCACCATCAGATGTGATGCTCATGGAAAAAACACCTGGAAATTTTGCACATCATCAGATTGTATTATATTCAGATCAACAACCATAATTTAAGATATTCTTAGCTTATACTTGGTTCCCAAAATTGAAACTTACTTTGTTTTGAAATCACTTTAAATCTCAAGTAATATTCAGGAGGGAGATGTCTGCAAGGTTTGCTTCTTTATATCCTGTAGACTAGACAGCTGGTGAGATAAACGCATACACGGAGAAAGGGAAGAAGTCATCCCACATGATTATTTTGTGCTGTGTGGTCTGGATACTCTGGACCACAGGCCTGCTAAACTGCCTGGGAAGCCTCACCTCAGAGCTTTTACCGGACATTTTTCACTTCCTCCTTCTGTTGAGCTGGCAAGGAAAACAATGCACAGCCAGATTCATCCTTTGCCAGCCATCGATACATTTTCAGACGCTTACAGTGAACAGTGAAACTTAAAAGAGCCTTAAGGTCTGAAATGGAGTGCTAGGTCACCCTCCATAGAAATAGCAAGAGTACAAAAGCAGCACAAAAATCAGTCTTTTGCATATCGATCACCAAGTTGTCTTTTAAGTAACAGCTCATGTAAGAGTATAATCCCATTATTAATATTTAAGCCAGCAGAAGGAAATGTGAAGTCTTCAGTGTTTAAATAGGGCTACCAGTAGCATTTCTGGTTGTAAAAAATCCAGGAATACATACTGAACATCCTGTGAAATGCTAGTAGCCTTTGTGTACAAACCTAGCTCTTCTTTACCTGAATTTAGCGTGTAATAAGCAAGCTACTTTGTGTCTAGAGTTTTTTGATTGTTACATAAAAACTTAACTTTGAGTTGACTTTTATGAGCAATTAGTAATTAGGATCCCCTTGAGCGTAAACACAGATTGTTTTGGGCACAGGGTGCACTCGGGAACAAGGGGTCCTCCACTGCACAACTCTTGTTGCCGAGTTAGATCAGTTTTACTGATAGATATGTGGGGTACTGTATGGTAGCAGAAAAGGTGATTAGTGCTCTATAATCCAGCTGCCCTAAAGTGTAACAATAAAAAAAATGGAATACACTAGATGCAGGACAAAATTTTGAAGGTGATTTGAAAATGTATTCCATTCCTTTAGCAGAACAAAAATCTGCGTTATATGTGAAAAACAACTCACATGTATTACACGTAACTTATGTATGCATTGTAGCCCCTTTTTCCCATGCCTAACCACTTCCCCACCCCCAAACCCATCAGAACGAAACAATTTATGCAAAACTACTTGCCACTAAATGCTTACATTTGCAGACGGCAATCCATGAAGTTCTGGAGGCCTGGCAGCAAGTTAATGAGGTTTGAGTATTCAATAACTGAGATAAAACTGACCCAGAGAAACAACAGAGCTGTCAGGCTGTCATTTCTAACAGGCAGCATAATGCAACCCATAACAGAGGGCAGTTAAGACTAAATGCACAATAATAATCTGGTTGGAAATAACAATCTAACAATCATTTTCCTTATTTAAGGGTAGCCCTTCTTAACTCAGTGAATTGTTTATGTATTTATTTATTTGACAGATATGCAGCAAAGCCAGTAACCACATGAGATTAACGTGTATGTATTTAGCATTTTTTGCAGGGCAGGACAATATTTAACTTTAAAGACAAATTCTCCAGGAGAACAATTAAATCCATGAAACTCAAGTATTACAGCAAGAGTAGCCCTCACAGGTTTGAACAGTATTTAAATATATACTGTTTGAATTCTGACCTCAGTGCTCCCAATAGGAGGATGACAAAAAATAAAAGTACATAATTGCTGACTATCAAATCTATTGTTTGGATGTATTCTGGACACACAAAAAATTGGATGTTCATTATAGAGAGAATGTCGAAATTACTCTCTATCAAAAATTAATTTCTCTTCCAAAATCTCAGTCAAGGGGAGGACATGAACCTAAATTCCTCCTCTCCCAAAAAGGAAAATTTGCATATATTTCCTCACGTGCCTCCCGAGGCATCAGGTCCCCTAATATGTGTCTACATGCTCTAGGGTTTCTAATGCACCCAGCACCCAGCCTGCCGCAGACAGAGTGGGAGCCCGGATGCGGGTTCAGAGGACCCGTGTTCTCTGTAGGGAAGGTGCTGGGGTGGCCCCTGCACAAAGACAACTTGGGAGTGGCTGCAGCAGATCTAATTGATCCCCTGGGTGCAGCGGCAGTCGTTTTAAATAGCCAGCATTTAACATCCAACGGGCTTTTATGCTCTCTTATTCAGCATACATTTGAAATCAAGAAAAACAAATAGAAGCTGTTACAGCATTAATCTAATCTTTTCCTGCTGTAAACAGGTTACTGATTTCATTTTTTCTCCACAGAACGTAACTCACATGACTGACGACGGATAATAACACCCTTCATCTCTGCTACAAACTAAGAAGCCATCTTTGCACAGCCTCATTTCTACAGTACGATTACAGCATGGGAACACAATATTTAGTGTAGCCGAGCTATGGTTTTGGTTGAAAACTAATACCACTAGTGCATAACACGGGAAGTGCATTCAGACACTTCCAAAGCAAGCTGCAGTCTTCTGGTCCCCCAGCTGTTACTGGAGTGAAGGAAAGGCACGCGGATTATCACCGTGCACCGGAACTGTGAAACTCTGCCACCCCTCCCAGGGCCCAGCATCCTTCCAGGACGGTCAACAGAAAGACCCTTGCTATTATCCTGCTACTCTGGGCTCCCACTATGTACAGCAATATTGAAAATAATGGATGTAAACTTCTTTCACTTACCAATATTATAACTAGGGATTCCCATAGACTCTGCTTTTAAAAGACAAGTACGGTAAAAAATTGGTTTAAATAAACTCCCTGAAAATTAGCAGAGAAATAAGCCTGGTCAAAATTTGTTGTGTTGCTTTGGGTTTTGGGTTTGTTTTGTTGTTGTTTTGGGGGTTTTTGTTTTGTTGGTTTGTTTTTTGTTGTGTGGGTTTTTTAAAATTATTATTTTTTTTATATATTATGGTGCTTTTTTCCTGGATACTATAAGGATGTCCGTTTTTTGTAAGCAGTTTCTTATGCCTGCAAATACCAGGGCTTAGAAGACAGATGTGTGCTATCTTTTTAAATCTGAGAAGGATGTTGTTGCAGTTCATACTTGGCTTAACGTCAAATACCATAAGCCAGTATGATCTTTACTTGTGCACAAAAGTACTCTTAAAAGATGTGGTCTGTTTGGTTTCCATTGTTATTTCCATTATTGTTATGAAACACATCTGTTATGCATAATGCTATGTTAAGTAGAAAAACAAAGTACAAGATATTTTCAAATTTGTAGGTTCTGTTGGTTTTGGAGGGGGGGTGGATTATTGGTTCAGACTCTGCATAGAATAAAATTTACAGCCTGGTAAACAGGGACCAGTGTCAGTAAACTACTCCTATTCCCCGGAGTTGGAGAAGTCACAAAACACTGTTTGCTATTGTTGCCAACACTAGTCATTCGTTTTAGTTTAGCTGAGTTTATTTTCCCCTTGAAAAAAACAAGAGCTGTAACTGCGTGGGGGTTTCTTTTCACTTCCAGAACTTAAATAAGCTGAATTTTGAACTGTAATATGCACTGAATACAGGGACAGTGACATCTTCCTTAGCCAGCACTGAATGGGATCTATACCTTCTTTTTCACTATGTAAAGGAAAAACTTAGATGATATTTCCCTGCATATGACATGGGAACGTGCTTTCAATGTTTCTTCTTCACCACGGTTTTACATGTGGTGACACCTTTATGTGCTTTAAGAAGCAGTAAGCTTGGGTTTCAGGTCTTCATGAAATGCCAGAATACCTACTGAGAGTACTGAGAGTACTGAAAGTCCTTTCCTCTATCAGTAGCTTATATAATTCGTTAATTAAGGCTACCATGAATATTTGTGAGTCTAATTTCACATGTCTCAAAAGGGAATATTTAATCTTTGAGCATGTTAAAAATGTAGGAGCACAGAAAACAAAATATCAAACATTAAGCTACTAGAAGGAAGATAAATAAGGACTTTTGTTTTCTTTCTCTCTTTTTAACCCAATCTTTTAAAATAAAAGGCACTTCGGTTCATAACCTTCCTCTGTGTGAGATGACCCACCATAGTGAAGAAGGATGTGCTTTTTAACTATGCTTGATGCTAGACCAAGTCATTCACAAACGCACTGACAGGTGTAACTTTGTATGAACTACTTAAATAGTAATGGTATTGGATACCAGAAATAAAATAACTACAATCTGAAGCCTAGCATATTTGCCTGGTAGGTGGGATACGATGGGCAAAAGCTGCTGAAAAGAGATCTGAAACACAGTCCTCTGTTTCAAAAGAGAATACCCTAACCTATGAGATATTGAGAGAAATGAGGATAAATTACCATTTTCATTCTCTGGCAGTTTTGTGAATGTAGTCCTACATTTCCTCGGCTTTTATTGCAACTGTTGAAATATTTCTCAGTATTTCAAAATACTGTTTCAGCATTGTGATCTCATTTCAGCTACTCTGAAAGTGCATTTTTGAAGAAGAAACAATGTAAAAGAAAAATATAATTCAGCTGAACTTCTGAGTGATCTGATTGCCTTGTATTATCCCATTGTCCGGTCAGCATCTAAAATAAGTTTCCAAAGTCATAGCGTATACAGTTGGGGTGCACAGCAAAAGGTTAGCAAGTAGATTCCTTACAATTAACTTTAGACATGATGATAGAGTTTCCAACATTTTTGGAAGACTGTATAATATGATTTCAGTGAAAAACTTACAACTTGTCATGCTGATCAAAGCATTTCATTTTGGAAATAATTGAAAAATAAACAACACAGAGCCCTCCTAATTCATTTTAGATTTAAAACAATACTGAAAAAAAATATCCTGAAATGTTAGGAGCAGGAGGCCATTTTCACAATAAATCAATAAGAACAACCAAACCAACCCCTCCACTCTTTTCCAGCTTGAAAAGTGTTTACATAATAAGACAGCATAAAAAGAATATATGTGCACTTTCTGTCAGTCTTGTTTAAGATGGGAAATCTATTTTAATTTTAACCTAGATGAAGAGACATGTACACTATTCATATTCAGAAAGATAGGCAATTTCTTAATTCTAGGCCAGAATATGTGGATGTTCTTGCACAAACATTAGGAATAGCAGCATTTTCATTAGCTTTTCCTTGTTCTTTCCACCCCTTTTTCATTTTTCATCTGTCTGTGACTGTTTTCCTCTGTCCTTTATTAACTTAATTTTTTCACGTTTTCTTCCATCTTGTCTCTGCCATATTTCGCATTAAATTCTCCCTTCAACAAAATAGGAATTACGTTTTAGCTCCAGCTCAGGGAATCTTAAATTTACATGCCTAGAACTAGGCAATACAAGTCTGTGCATCTCTAATAAATATGGCATGACTAAGAGAATAGAAAATGTTCTATGGTGGTTTTTGGTTTTTTTTTTTTGTTTTTTTTTTTTTGTTTTTTGTTTTTTTTTTTTTTTTTTTTTGTTTTTTTTTTTTTGTTTTTTTTTTTTTGTTTTTTTTTTTTTTTTGTTTTTTGGGGGGGGGGGGGGGGTGTCTTTCTGTTTAGCAATATTGGTAATCCAACATGTAAAATCATGCCATTTAAGATTTCCACAGCAAGAGATGATATAATTCCAGGGGAGAATACAGATACTTTTAAGGTCTGAAGCTATTTTCTCCTTACTTATTAACCTAAGTACGTTAAATTCTACTTACCACTCCCAGTCTGTGATCTTGAGGCGGTATCATGGATGGAGTTAAAAAAAGGTCCAGACCTTTTCTTCTGCCATAATCTTAATACAAAAAGGAACATTAATATTCTTTTAAAGGCCTTTCAGCCTGTTTTGACAAAATTATTCTTGGAGCACTATTGTCAATTCTATTTAAAAATATCGTATTGCTGGAAAGGTAAAGAAAAAAAGTAATTGCATTGATCTTGGTGCTGGAAATATGAGTGACTTATGAATGACAGCCTGAGAAATCCTAATCGATATAAAAAGAGAGCTTTAAAGATCATTTAATTGAAGTAGAGTAAGTAGAATCTTACATGGTTTAAATAATGTCAACAGAAAAGTTACTGTTTTCAGCTCAGTACACATGATAAGACTCTCAGAGTCATAAGCACCTAATACCATCTCAGGAATTTAGTAGTGGGTAAAGATTAAAGCTTACTGTCTCCACAGGGTGCTGAGCTCTTGATTCATGTTTTTTATAATTTCAAGTCTGGATTATTGTAATACCTTGTTTGTAGGCCTCTTTGATACAGTGGTTTGCTGTTCACAAGCTTCAACATGCACAGATTATAACAACTGGGATTCTCAGTGTAATTGAACCCTATCAACATCCTACCAGACTTGATTGCCTTTTTGTCAGATTTAAAATTATTTTTAAAATATGCATGCTACCTACTTTTTTTTTGATTTTTTTTTTCAATGACTTCTTTTCAATTTTACTTTTTTTCTTTTTTTTTTTACACTAACTTAATAATTGGTCATTTTCTTTACTTGCCACATGTTAAGGTTACAACTGTACTATTGGTTACAGACTCTGAAAGCGGACGTGCCCTCAACATAACATGGAATATGGTGAGAGAAAGCACTCAGAGTGCAGTAAATACTATAAACTCTACAGAACAGATTCCTTGATGCATGTTTTGCTTCTGCTCTTCTTTCATGTTTCAGAGTGAGCCTAGCTGTGGTGAATTAACACTGAAAACTTGAGGAGTATAAGATAATTTAGTCTTTTAAAATACACTTTTAACATTTGAAAAGTAACATTGGAGAGTAGTAGATACTATAGGAATGTATACAAATTAGCTATCTCAGCTATGTATTCTAATGCATTAAGGCAATATCTTAATGAGCTCACTGTACTAATCACAATTTCTGAAAGGCCATGTAAATGGGAAGAGGTAACAAGTGATTGAAGAAAAATAATACCAGTTGGTAATAGTGGTACCTTAAAGAAAAGAGGGTAAACGTTTTCATTATCATTCACAGTATATATTCCCATCATGAAAGAAATATTTAAATTAGAAAGGGGGGGGGGGGAACAACAAAACACAGAAACCTAAAATATTTAGGCTTAATTTCAAGACCATTCAGCACTCTAAAGATGACAGTAAATTCCATTACAAAGTCTTCTACTTAAATAAATAAAAGTTACTTTAATATGCAGGCAATACCAAATCAATGTGTACTGCAACTCCAGCTCAGAAAATAAATGTGCATACGAGGAATGTGAACAAGAACTGAGTGAAATTTAATATGAAAAATTGAATATATTAAACAATTAATTACACTTTTTCACTGCATTGAAAGGTTTCAAAATCAAAACCTAGTAAACTACTATGTAAGTGACTTTGTTTCCCTGTTAGATAAGTAAAATAAGTATGTAGATAAATAAGAAAAACTGTAATGTCACAGAACATAATTTCAATTATCCATAAGTATCTGAAGGTATAAACAACAATTGTGCACATAAACTATTCAGTTTGGTCAATGGGAATGTAATTACATTTTTGCTGGAAATGGAGGGAAAGGAGTTATTGTAAGCATTGCAAATGTCTCACAAAATGACAGCAGCCCTGCCTATTGCTACAGGCAAAACACTAGAAGCTACAATGTCTTGAACAATCTTCTATTCTCATAAGAATTGACTGGAAATTAATGTATAATCCCATCTCTAGCATCCACGATTCTGTTACAGCTCTGAATTTTCCCATTCCTGAAAAAGAGACCTCTCTTTCAAAAGGCACCTGAAAGAATATTTATTCTAGTCGTATGCAGTATTGCAGATAATATATATTATAATCTCATTGATCAGAGATTTTTCTAATATATAGTACAATTGGACAATCATATATGAATCCTTCAAAAACACAAAACTTGGAAAATTTAAGTGTCTACAGCTACTCAACAACGTCATTTGTGGAGGCGTTTTTCCTAGCACAGAGCTTTTTTAACTGCAATACCAAAAATTACCTTGAGGCAAAGACATCTTAGGCATAGTTTTCATCAGCTGCTCTGCTTTTCCCCCTGAGAAATTTTTCATAATGATTCATTATCATCCATTTTTAGAATGTATGATATTGGCTAAGGTTTGACTCTTCCTTTGTGAGGAAGAGAAGGCATTGCATCTCTGATTTCCATGACTGCATGTACTATGAAGACCATGAGATCTGTAATGAGCAGCATGCCCATTCACATTTGCGAAGCCCTAGTATAATGAATCTGTATAAGCCTGGAAATTATGCAGTACTATTTATAGTATATGAAATAATTTTACTTTTTATTTTATTGGATTTTTTTCCAAAAATGTAACTACCTGCAAAAAACTAGATAAGAAAATAAGATAGAGGGGTTTGTTTTGGTTGTGTTTTTAATCAGAAATTCTTCCTTCTCATAGCAGTCAGCACAAAAATCCTTGTATCTTTAGCAAACAGCGTAAGTTTCATTCTAAAACAAAAATATAATGTAAGGTTGTGATAATACAATTAAGTTCACCTCAGAAAAGAAGAAAACTATTTGGTTTTGCATTGCAGTGAAACGGTGGTTGTCACAGAGATATACCAGAACGACTCCACACAGACATTAAAGTCAAACAAACTAATTCATGACCAAAACCAAACCACCAAAACCAGTGAAACAACAGGGTAACCAAAATGACACTCCGAGAACATTTGATTCTAAGTTCCATATACCAGTTGGGGATGTTATGCACGGCAAAACCCAAGAACGACGACCAAAGCGTGCACACACTCACAGAGGGGAAAAGCTCTCAGTCAAGGGCACCCAGAAAATGGGATCGCTCACCCAGAGGGGTGAGGGTTCACTCAGGGACATATCTGGAAGGAATCGCTCAGGCGAAAAGGGCAAGGGCCCTCACTCACTCCATGCTGGGAAGCCGCCTTGGGTGACAGCTCACCCCAAGGGGAGAGTTTCCCATCACAGAGCTGCTGCTCTGAGGAAAGCCGCTCACGGGGGGTTTGTGCCGGGGGCTCCTTTAGAGCCTGGTCAGACCCGACCTGTGGTCACGTACGGCTCCAGAAGCTTCTCTCAGCCCAGGCGCCCCATTGGCTGAGCCCCGCCTGCCCCCCCGGGGGCCCCTCTTTCCCGCTCCCAGGCCGACCCCGGGCCCGAGGGCCCCTGACAGCCGCCATGGGGTGCGAAAGAGCCGTCAGCTGCTGCCCGGAAGGGCTCTGGCACGTGCATCTGCCACAGCGGTGGGCCAAGGGAAGTCATCACATGCAAGACAGTTAATTTAATTTCAGATTTGTATATGGATTTACCTGATTGCCTCAGAGCTTGAGGTTTTATTGGAGGCAAGTTTACAATGCTCATCTCAACAAAAAAATCCCTGACTGTAATTTCTAGACAAACACACCCTTCTCCTAAGGAAAAAACCAAAACCACACCACAATATCAGATTGTAAATTTTTTCAGAGAACTGTGGCAGATGTTAGAAAATGTCCTCCAGAATCCAGTCATGATATATCTCTATAAGCTGATAATATGCATATATCTATACATCTCAACTCTTCCATAAACCAATAGATGAATTATAGATAAATCTATCCAAAAATGAGATTATTTTACTGTCCTATATATGTGCAAACCAATGACAGCCCAGTGATAACACCACTGGGTGAGCAGGAAAGTATCTACCCTACCTATGGCTGACATCCCAGGAAATGACCCTAAATCATCTGAGCATATATTAACTGAGTAATGTACAGGCAACATGTTAAGAATCTTCAGTTTTCTTTAAATTTGTCCAGCCAAGAATCTTTTTATCCACATTTAGAAAGCTAAAGAGAAAAAGGAACAGGGAAAGAAACAAAAAAATAGCAAAAAAGTAAAAGGAGACTAAGACTAGGGATATAAAAAAGATTGAGAATGAAATTTTCATTGAACAATCCTGCATTCTTTCTCATTTAGAATAATATTCATCATTATAAGTAATCACTGGAATTCTGTTGTTCACGACTGACTGCTGACTCTGTATGCCAATGGAAATTAATGGAGTCCTCAAGCATTGTGCAGCAATGGCCATGATGCCACTAGAATAGAAAGGCCTGTAAATTGGTAGGTAGTATTAAACAGAAACTGTATATTAAAATTTGATTATTTTGCTGTTGCTTCACCCTCTTCTGCTTATCTCCTCTTACTCTGTTCCTCCACCTACTCATGGAGCCATCATAAAGTGAGACTGAGTTCTCCAGGATGGCCCCTGCTTGTTTACTATTTATTTTAAAAGCCTTGATAGAGTGGGACCCTTTGCTTTGACTGGGGCTCATGGGTACAAGAAAAATACAACTAAGATGACAGTAAGTACCAAATTAATATCAGCTTTACTGCTACTCAAGCTCTAATCCATGTTCACTTTTATAGTGTGCCGTTATAAAAACAAACCTGTTAACGCTTTCACAAAAATCTAAATAAATATAATAATTAGATACAGATGGTCAAATACAGTCTTAATATCTAATTTTATGCAAAACAATTATGTGTCATCAACAATTTACATTCAATCCCTTCTTTTATTTTCTTTCCTTCCTCTGTTTGCAATGATCTGAGAGACCATACTGTCTCCTTTATGATCAGATTTTCCCCCAGCAATTCCCACGTAGAAATACCTTATTTCATTGTGTTTTTTTTTTTTTTTTTTTTTTTTTTTTTTTTTTTAATAAGGTTTCTTATTTTCTGTCTAGATCTGCTCACTTAGTTTTAGCCTTTAAGTCTTTTCCCCAAATGTTCTCCTAATCTAAACAAGTGCACTGGTTCAGACCTGTATAATTTTTGCTGAATATTCAGATTCCAAGGAGGCTTTGTATATCCACTGCCTTGTGTGTAAACTATGATCTTAATTCTTTCATAGCCTTTACTCTTCCCACTACAGAGCCAAAATTTAAATATAACACTGAAAAAGGCATGTTGATAGAAGACATGGGAGAGCAGAGAAGCATAACAAGATCAAATTTTCCTAAATTCCAGGCATACTATAATAGTATGTTTTTCATCAAAACTAGGGAAGACATTCTGCCTTGGAATGATTAACATTTAGTATAGCTGAAAAGGGTTTTTCTGGCCAAGCTGCTGTGGATGGCCAAAATTATGGCAAATCAAATCCTCTGGTCTATCGGCCCAAAACCACCAAAGGAATGGTGGAGGTTCAGCCCATGGGTTCAGGTTGGCCTGACAGCAATCGCATGCCATACAGGGATTCCCCAGGAAGGCTGGTAAGTGTTATCTATCTGGCCTGGGTATATAGAAATAAACATAATCTTTCTTAGCCCCATTCCCCAGCACCATTTCAGTGAGGCCATTGTGTCATCCCAACCATTTAGAGGTGCAGGGATATGGTACGATACTATGTCACGCAGTTTCAAACATACAGCCTTTACTATTATGATTGCTCCGCTGCTTTTTTGTCTAATCTAGTTTTACATTTTCTGTGGTTTTATTCTGATTGCATCATTTCCTAGTTATACAAATAAAGCGCATTCACAGAAAAACACTTTGCAGGAATTCCTTCATGGTTGCTTTCTTTCCAGATTAGTTTCTCCTTTAAAACACTAATTCAGTGTGATAACCTCAGATTTACATCAGAGTAACTGAATATAATTTTTTTTTTTTTTTAGTCAGTACATAGATTTGGTAACTATGTCCTGACTGTAGACAAGCAGCTTCTCCATATTGATTTTCTTGGACAATCCCTTTTCTCCACACCTTATTCCTTGTTCTTATAAAAATATAGATTTCCTCATAAGTTTTTTTTTCTTTCTCTTTTTTGCCAGCTCAACTGTTTTTCTTTGCTGTAGCACTTAATATATTTCAAAATAAGTACCACTGATGTGTCTGTCACTTACACAAACTCAGGGTTTTTATTACCTTCCCGCACTGAACTGGACAAGCCCTTGAGCTACAATATTCTATTAAAAATTAGGCATACAAAGTGTCTTTCAACCAAGGTTTTCAAAAATCTCTCTAAATGTTGATCAGATGATACAATAATTGACTTAAAGACCAAACACACATCCCTCCATTAAGAGTGATGTGACTTCTATTAAAGTCATCTATAAACTAGGTATTCCGTCGGATAGTTCAGGACTTTTTAAATGTTTCTCATAAGATGATACCAAAACTTTGTAAAGGGAAAAGGGAAAAAAAAGATAGACCCCTGCCTGCCCACCTTCTCTTCTTGACATACTTCAAAAGGTACACACTCACTTTTTAAAGAAAATAGTAGGCTCAGTACTGAAAATCCCAATTAAAGGAAGGAATCTCCAGGAAGCATTGTATAAGATGCCTAAATCCCGGAGAGAGGCAGACACGCTCCTGTCCTCACCAATGCCTACTGGCTGGTTACATTTTTTCTCAGCTGGTTTTGTGTCTTGTATGGATGTATTAGACGCTTCTTTCTCGCACTCCACAAAGAGTCAGCAGGACAGTCTGCTTACAGAGCAAATGCCTAAACAAGGGTCACGATGGCATTGCATACTCTTGCACTAAAGACCCTTTGGGGTTCCAGGTCTTTAATGCTCATCCAGTATTATTCTGTGCAACGGAGTTCTGTATTTTTTGATAGCAAAATAATTTACTAAGTGTCTCTCTGGGTTTGAAGTTGGTGCTCTGCTTTTGTATCATTTCAGCTGCCAGCACTTTAAGTGATGTAAATGTTAACATGAACTGCTACAGTAAAGGGAAACCAGAAAGACAACAGATTCTTCAGGCTTCTGGTAATTTTTATGCAGTTATGAGGGAAATGGAAATGTACAGTCCTAGACAGG
>JMFS01053012.1:0-18449 GCA_000699545.1 Podiceps cristatus
GTTACCGTTTGGGGTTAAACCACGACAACAGAGTAACCCCAGAGGTTGGGGCCGTGTACATAATGGTTTTGGCCTGCTGCTCTGCCATGATTCTTACTGGGGTGCCTTTGGTCATTTGACATTCTTACTGGTTTTCCTTGCTCCTTCATGCTTCTTACTGGTTTGCCTGATGACCACAGTCCCGCAGGGTATCCCTGCCCTGGTGCTGGTCATCCACAGCCACAGTCCCACAGGGTGTCCCTGCCCAGTTTGGGTTGCCCACGGGCCGCAGGGTTGTCCCCTTTTGACTTGTAGCTCTTCCTTCCAAGAGTGCATCTCCAGCTCCATGTCACCATGGTCATCTGTCCCTCCATTTGTCTCCCTAAGAGTGTCCCCTGCACATCTCCTTCCTGCAGTGGCTGCTGATCTTCCTGAAATATGTCTGAGCTCGGGTGCTGTGGGATCCCCTTCCTGGCTGCAGCCCCAGTATGTGATGGTCACCCACGCTGGTGTCAGAGGTGGCTGGACCCAGCTGCAACTGGCTTCCCTCCACACAGGTTCCCACCACAGCCCCTGCTGCTGAAACCCAGCCACGCGTGCTCCGTGCGTGAGGAAACGTATCTCAAGTGAGACTGAGAGATAAGGAAACTATTTTTTTCAGGGAATGAGCAGACAGTTGAAAAGTGATGCAGCATGCAAGGCAGGCATGTGAGGACTGAAGGTATAGCTGAAATTCATCTCTCCTTGTATAGATAAACTTTTACTCCTCCTTATGTAACACGGGGATATTCAGTGAAATGGAAAAGCAGCACTTTGAAAAAGTGACCCCAAAACTCCTGCTCTAAAGTTAAAGGCATATGTGGTGTTAGGGAATAATAAAGAGCAGAAAGGAGATCTCTTCTTCCCAGTGATGGTTCATCATCTTCTGTCAATTTTTATTTTCCATTCATTTACTACACTGATGTGAACACCAAGGATCCTACTGCCATATCCCATTTATTTTTGCCTCCTGTAAGGGATGAACAGGCAAAGAGCACCTTGGCCCTGCTGCAGGAATCCCAGGCATTTTTGCCCCAGTCTTCACCTTCTTTTGTGGAGACATTGCCAAGGGTCCTCATGGCCCTGAGGGGAAAGTTAGGGAGGATCCATCAGAGGCTCTATCGGGACTTTTAGTTCCTCACCTGAGTGAACAGGCATGACCTGTCCTCATTGCAGATATCCTACATCAGTGGTAGGAAGGGCCAAGATCCCCAGTGGAGTTGTAATGTGCCGAGTTTGCTCAGGTATGACAGATCATTGTGAGAAGTTGTAGACCAGAAATATCTCCTGCGGTTGTGAAATAAATGAAGGGACAGGCACACGTGAGGAGCTACAAAACCAAAAAAAGCAAATTAAAATGCTTTGAATTCTGTCACACAGAGAGAAATAGGACTGCAGATGTGAAAAGGGGGAGAGGAGAGGGTGAGTTTCGTTGCTATGGCTAAAGTCCTGATTTTACAGTGCAGAATTGCTCTCTAGGACTGCAGGACCTGCAGGAAGAGTTGGCACAGGATTGGTACCCTCCTGGAGTGGGAGTTTGACCAGATTCTTCAAATGGCTCTAGAAAGCAGTTTTGTTCTTACACATCTTTATCCGTGCATGAAAGGCTTCCATAGCCAAAGGCAGAATATTGACAATGAAATGGCTACAGCAATCGCAGCCAAACTAGTAGAGGGTTGTTGCAGTAAGACTCCCAGTAATCTCTGCCTTGGTCCTGCTATTTCACCACTCCTATGTCAGCATCTGATAAATAGCCCATGCCAGCCTAAAAGCCTTTCCTACATCACAGAATTGCTTTTCCTTTTTTTTTTTTTTAATGAATAATGTAAGAAGTTGTCTATGTATGCCATAAAAATAATGGAGTGAGAGAAAGATGTTACCTTGGCTGTAAATCATCCTGAGGATCCTGATGTAATCGCCTGCTTCTCAGACTCCCCTTCCAGGGTTTCTGATATAATCAGGGGGCCTGGACTTGCTCAGTCCCTGGCTGGTACAACCTAGATTCAGTTGGTATAACACCAGTCCACCACAGTGCGAAGCTGCAAACTGTAGACCCAAGCTGTCGTTGCATTCTGCATACCCATGTACCCATGAAAGCCGAGGCTGCTTGCCTCATTCTCAGCTCAGGAAGGAGAGCATCAAACAAGTGTATCTTTGTAATTTCTCTGTTTTTATACCTCATAGATTTAATCTGTCTTTCTTTATAGGATTCTTCTCTGCTTCTTCCCTCGTAAAAAGCCCTATGTGATCAGGCATAAGATTTACCTAGCTTTTGCTCTCTAAAAGTTAAGCGCATAGCCTGTGCTACTTGCCTGCCTTACTTTTTAATCAATGAAGACAAAAGGCTCCTCCAGAGGGCAAGTGATCCTATGTTAAAGTAGGTGTCTAACATGTGGGAAGAACGGCCCTTCTGAGGTGCCTTTAACTCTGTCTCCATTGCCTGTAGATGAAGCCTGGGTAACTAGATCAACACTCACATTTTAGATGGCTAAGGAACTGTTGATGCCTAGAGAAAGGCAGAAGCTGCTTTTCACACTCTGGTTGAGGAAGCAACAGGACTGTCCATCAGCCTTTTTGTACATGACAGTTCCCTGGGCTTTTATAAGGATGGAAGGAAAGTCCCGGGGGAGGCACAGGCCATTCCTGGAGCCTGGCCAGTGCCGTGGGCAGTGCTGGGCATCTTCAGGCTGAATCGATGGCTGGGTCTCATGTAACTGAAAGGGGTGGTGCAACACCACGGGTATGCCATTGCATGCCACACCAGCAGGCTGAATGAATTTGAAAAATGAAGTGCAAGGTGATGACAGTCAGCTTGCAGCCGGCCCTGCTCTCCACGCGGTTTGGCCAGGGAGGCTGCTATTCTGTAGTCCAGGAAGGAAATATGTGAAGGATAAGATGTGTGGAGTAGTTGCTACTGGCCTGGAGCTGAAGGATTCTTAGGGATACAGTAGCACTTTAAACCAAGTACTTAACCTTATATAAAGCATTGCCTTAGTATTATCAAAACTTCATCAGTTTATGAAGTTTAAAAAGGCCGTGTGATTCAGTTCTTCTTTAAATATTTTTGTCTGAAGTTTAAATTTTGCAGAGGTGGAAGAAAACGGTTTATTTTTACAGTCCCAGACCTCAAAAACAGCCAGGTGGGTTTTTCTTGCTGCTTCATTATGATTCATACTTTATCAATGGAACCAAAGAGAGTCACAACTGTTCCTGGCTGTTCTGGAGAAAATATATATTGCACAAAGCCTGGGGTACGATCTGTATATTATTCATATATTCACATACTTAAGCAGAGTTGTAGGTAAGCTCTAATGAATTAAAGAAATACCTGTGGTTTGACCACTTGGAATGCAGTGAATGTCCGAACACAACAATTCCCTCCCTACCCCTCTCTGCATTCAACTTACAAGCCAACCTTTTCTTCCCTCACACCAAGAGATAAATATTAAGCTACAGATCCTGTTTAATGAAGAAGTTTCAAGACTTTCTTTTCCCCTGTCTTTTGTTTGTTCTTCAAAGCCCAAGATGAAAGCCTCCAGCATGAGTTGCCTGCTGTGCTTGGTCCCAGTACCTGTTTGGCGAGGTCAGGGCTACGTGCAGTCGGGAGAGTGTTGGCACTGACATCCCACCAGCAGAAAAAGGATGCGTCCCAAGTGATCTGAGTGCGAGAGCCTTTGGCACGGCTGTGGGATGACCCCTGCGTGAGATCTTGCCTCCCTCAGCCTGTGGAAAATCTCGCTGATGGCAGAGGGGCCAGAAAGTTTTGAAGCTCAGTCAAGACTTGAGGGCCATGGCTGTTCTTGCAGATTAAAGATGCCCAGGGCTATCTTTTGCCCCTGGAGCTGGCTGGCACAGCCTGGTAACACCCAAAGTGCTCAACTCCTTGCATCCAGAACAGGGTGCTCCCAAACCTGGGCTCAGGAGTTGCCTGGGAGAGTGCTCGTGGGCCTCGCCATGCAGACAGCTGGTGGGTGAGCAGCGCGGGCAGCTGAGCTGCAGCACTGAGCTCTGCACCAGTGTCGGAGAACCCTGACTGAAGCTGACATTTTTAAATAATAACAAAGCAGGCAAAAAGACACATACTAAAACCAGCAACTTTCAGATTTTCTTTGGAGATGATCAAATAATAGATCGGATGAGTAATTTGGGATACTGAAGCTTTGGGTGCCTTTGCCCAGAATTGAGCTCCTTTGTTACCTGTGATGCTTCAAAACTGCCTACACAGTGTGTTGAAACACACAACTTTCAAGCCTCTGCGTATTTAAATGGTAAATCCTTGGAACCTCACTGACTTTATGGATTTGTTAAAATGATGGTTATTTGGACTGGGATTATCTGAGCTGCTTGTCACTTGGGAGGTGTGAAAGCTTGACACTCCTGTTGCTCACATAGCGATAGCTTTTCAGATGCCAAGAACTATGAAAACAATGAAGCTGGAGTCAGAACAATCGTTGCGTTTGGCTTATATTATTTACTCAGCATTGCTGCACATTAACAAAGCACGTGGGAAAAAACCACAACCCCCTACTTTGTTCATTTTGGGTCACCCATAATGTGCTACGGCCTCAGGTACCGAGCCTGCTGCCTGGTCTGCTGGTTGCTTTCTGAACTCACCTGGGATTTTACTCAGGGGAGCCTTTTGTGCCCCAGCCCATTCGTCAGGGGGGCCCTGATGTTGCTTCTGCTTGACGTGGATATGATGCTCACATTACCCAGCCTGCAGGAAGATAATGAGGATGTCTGTGTGATAGTGTGATACAGAGTTTTTGCTTTTTCTTTTTTCTTCTTCTTTTTTTTTTTTTTTTAAAAAATTTTTTTTGAGACTGCACACTCGTTTCCCTAGAAACAAATTTCTCAGCAAGTTAGGTTCAAGGGCTGGTGCACAACATGCTGTGAATCCAGTTTTGAGATGGTGCGGATGCTCAGTTGGGAGCAGGAGGAGTATGAGAGCAGGGTCTGAATGTGCTTGTCAGGAGGAGCCAAATGGGGTGTGAAACTTGGCCTTGAACTTCATCTGTCCTGTTATGTCTGGGGATGAGCTGAGGCCCATGGCCAGGCACGGCAGAGCTGTGGGGAGCTGGAGACCAGCCCTGCTGCAGCATCGTTAGGGAAGAGGCTGATGTCCCCGGGGGGCTGACATGAGGGGGCTGAAATGAGGTCTGACTGGAACAGGCAGAGCTGACAGTGCCCCAGCTCTACATCCCTGAAACCAGCACCCTCTCTTGCCAGAGGTGGTGAAGATATAACACCGAAAAGCTATTGCAACGGTCACTGCAGGTGCTCCAGGTTACACCCTATAGCAGCTCCTCAGCATATACAGTTCCCCCACCTGTGTACGCTGTACGAGGGCTCTCTACCCTCCTATAAATTCTCTCCTTGGCTACACATGGCCTCTTCTCAGATGCAGCTGTAGGTCCATAACTGAAATAAAAATGACTTTAAAATATTGTGTTAAAAGATGTTAGGAAAGTCACACAATTTAGAACCCAGAGACAGGGCTCTCTTTAATCTTTGGCTGCTAAGGGAACTGCACTATTATATCCCTCTGGGAGTCTTACAGGTGTAAGACATGTTCACCCATGGACTTCAGCTCAGTCTAAAGAACTCAGAAAGATGTGCAAAGGAAGCTCAGATCTGAATTTTGTCATAAATATAGCCTTCCTTTTTTTTTTTTTTTTTTTTTTTTTTTTTTTTTACAGCGCATGTGAAGATACAAATATTTTTTCCAGTGCCTTCACTGAAGGCTTACCTGTCTGGGTTCTGTCCACAGATTTCTGTGATTTGTGCCTGGCACAGGGCTGACACTTTTCATGCTGAACAACACTCTTCAGGGCTGCAGTGGAAAAAGAGGAGAGAAACAAGTAGTTTCTGCTGAATGAGGAGAGATTGCTGACAGCTGGTGAAATCTGTATGAGTGAGGCCTGGGCTTTGTAAACCCGTGAGCCAGCAAGCCGCCCCGATGTGAGCGTGTGGCTCCATGCACGTGCCTGTGCGCACTCTCAAGGATGAGGATGTACAGACTCTGGCACACCCTGTCTTTGGTGCCATCCCAGTTTCCCACACAGGTCTTCCCTGTCTCCACTCCCACAGACATCTACCCAAGATGGGCACAAATGCTTTTTCTGCCTACAAAGGCTCCCAGGGAGAAGTGGGGCAGCTGAATACCCCACCTTTCCCTGTGCCTGTCCCCAGGCCTGCTCTAGGCTTGCCTGGTGGCACTGACTGTGCCAGGGGCAACCCCACACGCCGGTGGCACTGCACTGAGGTGACAGCCCCCTGAGCAGTCCTGGTAAATCCACTTATGAGACCAGTACTTTAAAGCACTAGTACCTGTCTGGTTTCATCAGGAACTCTGCAGTTAAAATTAGAGAAAGTGCAGATTTGGTGGTGTAGCCGTGGCCGTGTAGGAGCTCTTGGCCAGCGTGGTTGTGTCTGTCAGGCAGGACTGTTCTTCACACCCTTGACAGATGTAGCTTTGTCAAGCAGAAGTCTGTGCTGTAGAACTGGCCTCACTCTGTCCTTCATGTTTGAAATGTACTCTGAGATCCACAGGTGTTTTTCACACAAGATAAGAAAGCAGAGGAGGAGGCTTAAAACAACGGCCAGTTGTTTTCCACTCAGGACAGCCTTATTCAGCAGGTTTATCTTACTTGTATTTTTATCACATCACCTCTCAAATGTATCTGTACCACCCGCAGTATCTCAGGAAAAAAGAAGAGAACTCGGGAAAGGGAAGGTCTGGAGCCACTTAACCTGTCCAACTATGGGACTGGACAGCCCAGCTCCAGCGCCGGCAGCCCTGTTCTCACTGGGACTTCCCACCTTTGAACGAGCAGCGGGCGGCTGAGCCACGCTGCAGTGCTGGGGCAGGCAGAGAGCGTCCTACCCCTGTGCCCCAGCCTTGGCAATGGACAGTGCGCAGCTGCTGCCTGCGAGGATGAGCGCTGGAACACACATACCTCGCACCGGCGCTGTGAACGCTGTTGCATGTTTAAATAACTGGCGGATTGACAAGAGGAGATAGAAATCCCAATTACTGTGCACTGCCTTTGCTGTCTGTGCTGTGTACCTGGTATCCATTTCAGCTATTGGAGGTGGAGGGAAGGAAGAAGATAATAAGGAGCAAAGAAATGTAATAAAACTCCAAACAGACATATTACTGAAAGAGAACAGGGAAAGCATAGCCGTCTTGGGTACAATAAATCTTATCTTTAAATACTTTGAGCAGTTTTTTCACAATGACAGATCCCTCAGAGAGACTTAAACTAGAATAGCTAGTTAAGGAGCTAAAGTCCTCATTTGAAATCAGCTCTCAAAAGCGGAGCTAAAACCCTGTCTGTATTAAAATTCAAACTGAACCTGGCTAGGCAATAACATGTGTCTCCAGGGTGACTTTGTAGCCGTATATTTCCTACAGTGCTATGAACAGCAGAAAGCTAGAACAGAGGAGCCCCTGATGGTGTTAGCATGCTGGCACAGATACAGTTATAGGCAATCTGCGGCTAACACTTGTCAGCCTTTGAGAGCACAACCGACACATATACTTTTAAAGACAAAAAAAAAAAAAAAGGAAACATTTAATAGACACAGTCCCATACTTCCCTGAGATGAATTCTGATACAGAATTCTCTAGTTTACATATACACACCCATAATGCTCAAGTCATATCTGTGTCTGATTTCCTATTCCAGTAGCAAAGTTAAAAGAAAAACAATGGGGAAGATCAGCCAGGAGAGCCAGCACATCGCCCTGCCAGGAGAAACAATCTCTGCTGCAATCACATAGAGCCGATAGTTGCCTCTGTGAGATCCGGGCTGAGTCTGACCTCAGGAGCCCGAATTCATCGCTCCCCTCAGCACTAGCAATGGCACCTGACGAAGCTGTTCCTGCTCCCGCTTTCGCCAGGGAGAATCCCTCCCCTCCAGGGCAGTGGCGGCACAGATGCGGTGCTTGCTCCTCAGCTGGCATTGCTCAGTCTATTTTAATAAAGATTGACTGAATTAATGTGTTAATGTTTTCCAGTGGTGAACATAACAGTTCAGCAGAGGACAGGCTACCTGTTCTGCCAGCTCTGCTTCTGTGGGAACATTGATCTGTAAGAGATTGGGACAGGCACTGACAGCTTGTATCATCACATCTGACAGAGGCTCTGGATCAGAGCACTGGGATCAAGCCACTGTGGACCGCATCGGTCTTTATGTGTGATCACAGCAGTGGGGCAGGCAAACGATCTTGAACTATAGCAGCTCAATCTGACAACGACTGCCGATCAGAGCTCTAAGTCTCACTACAGGCAATGCATATTTTGCCATAGGCTTTAACTGAAATATGTGTAAGACTCAAGAAGTATGGCTTTTCAATGTTTCAGAAGACTTTCCTTCTCAACATATCAAGAGGAAAATCATATGTGCTCAGTAACTTTTTTTTTCCAAGAATGGCATAAAGTTTTCTATGAGAGAACTTCATCAGGTGTCACGGCGTTGGCTTGCATGGGGGCTTTAGTTGATTTGCAGTTCGAAGACATATAGTTCCTTTTTACAACTATTCAATAAGGTTGTAAAATTTCTATTTGTGGTTCAGGAGGAGCTGTTTTCATAATGTGGGTTTTTGTAAGATCATGGTACTGGTTACTCTCCTCACACCTGAGTAGACGTTGACAATACATCTGAAGAACTGTTCTCTCCCCAGGACCCATCAAACGTAGTGGGTTCAGAGTTTAACACACTACAGCGGGACATGCTCTGAGGCACAGAACACTTGCCGAAATGATACTTGCACTCATGTCTGTAATTCACCTACCTGATAATCATGAACACCATAGGAAGACCGGTTTATTCCATGCACAGACATCTCCATTCAATTTTTATACTACCTGTCTACATGGCACATACATTTGCAGGTACTGTGTGAGCACATTATGCAAATGACATGGCTGGCTTGGTAAAACAAGCACAGCAGCTCCTTTCTGTATCTTAGAGAAGTTATATTTTACTAATATTTTTTATGGCTTAACAAAGGCATCTCTTACTGACTATGGAGTAGGGTTGACCAGGAACCTTAAAACCTCCCACTCTCACGATGCTGCTGAATGAAGCTGGATGACTAAAATTAGGTGTGTTGAAAGAGAAATCCTGAAAATTTTGTGTGGGGAAGAGAGAGTTGTTATTGGCCTCCAGAAATCAAAAGCAAACGCTCTGCATTTAGTTGCAATGGCAAAATCTGTCCGGTGTGCCTTCCAGTGCCATGTGGCTACCGCCCAAAGGGCTCTGCTTGTAGGTTCTAGCTGCCTGCTGTGAAAGTAGCTCACCCAGTCTTAAAACCAGCAGATTTGTTCAAAGATTACATCTTTGCATACGGAATGGTGTGAGGCTTTTTTTCCCCAAAGAGAACTGGAACTCAAAAGTTTGGAGCAATAACGTGCAAGGGTGGCGTGGTTCAAGTGTGTTTGATCTGCTTTTTGCCCTTCCTTAGGCAAGATGAGTTAGCTTAATAACAAACTTCATTATCATCGCAAGTTGGTGGCCAAATGTGCTAGAGGTATACTTATTTGTTAAATAAATGCAGAGAGTATGCTTCACTGATTCACCACACCCACACGAAGCTCTGAATAATTACAGGCTTGTTGCCAGACAAGCTAGAGTTGTTGGTGGGTTTTTTTGTTTTTTGTGGGGTTTTTTTGTTTTTCTTTTTTTTTTAACAGAGGTCTTATTCATAAGTCATAAATAACTGGGTCTGGTGGAGGAGGTAAGTTCTTACAGAAATACTAAATGATTGTTCAGAGCAGACTTCTGCAATCAGAATGGGGGGGGTGTGGGGGTGTGTGTGTATTTAGTTATTGCTAATAGTCATTTACTGCTAAACCTCAAAAAGTACATTTTCTACCATACATTTTCTACCAGATACAAACCAGACAGAGAAAGCAGAGCATTATGTAGAGTAGGGATGCTCTCTCCAACCACCACCACATGTTAAGAAAATTTAGCTTCAGTCATTTTAAAATGCCAATTATAGGTGTCAAACTTATATACACTTATGCGTGTCTAGTTCCTGTTTAGTAAATGCTCAGGTTAATGTCTTGGAGAGCTCATTTTGTCATCTAGGGATGTATCAGACCAAAATGGTGGAGTTCTGGCTCCAAGTATCTTCATGTTCTGGTGGCTCTCAGTTGTCAGTGGTCTGTCTTGCTCTCTTGCCCCATTTTGTGGGTCCCCCAAAGGGCAGTGTGATTACAGTGCTTTGCCACGGACTGCATCCATTCCTAGAAAAGTCAAAGTGGATGAGTGCAAGTCACTGCTCATTAGACCTGGTCACCTCCTGGTATAGGGGGGGAAGAGTACGGGGAGTCAAATCCCCACAGCTTTCTAGCTGGCATCTTTCGCCACATTTACACAGAAACTAAGAAAGAGAAGGGTTACTTGCTCTAAATATCCTTTCCTGGTTAATGTTTTCAGTCACATCTTAAGCTGTTCAAATTGACTTGTCAGCAGTAAGAGCCTCAGCTGCCAGCAGAGCACCAAACGGCACATGGCCACGCTGCTGTGGAAATTACAACACAGCTAGCGGCCAACAAACTGGTTAAAGGCTATTGTATACATCTAGTGGGCACCTTCAGCTTACTTACCTCCTGCTTCTAACAAATCTGCAGGAATGAGGCCTTGTGGCAACCATGGGAGAAGGAACGTGCTGTGCATTGCTTGGGAGGACACATGGTGGGCATCCACTGCTGACCAGGTACCCTCCGTGCTGTGGGGCTGCAGCTGGGCCCTGCAGCAATATCCTCCCAGTTTTGCTGCCTTATGCTCCCTTTTTGCCTTTCATTGCTCTTGTTTAGAAGAATTCAGCCAAGTAACAAAAATCTTGGCAAATACCATGTGGTGTATGCAGGTCTGCCCACATATTGGTAATGTTGGTGGGAATAACTCAGGCTAACAGGCCTTGACTATAAAGGCAGATAATTATCAGAGTGGGGCAGACTATTTCTCTCTCAGATTTCTTCTCACTGTGATAAATGGCCCCTTTGGCAATCAAAGGGGTCATTTACTATCTCTTAATCCATTTTGCTGTTCTCTTATTAACATTTTTTCCCATTTTGATTAAAAACGGCACATAAAATATGCCACAACATTTCGAAGTACTAACACATTTTCTGCACAAAATGTCACTTTTTCCTACAACTCTGCTGAGGATGGATGCACCGTGCAGTTAGTCTGAGCCTCACAAACATTCACTTCCATGTCCATGTCTGGATTCTCTTGTTTTAGAAGCTCTCCAGGCTTTTTGATTGGGATTTATTCCTCCTGTAGTTTCATTATTCTCAGTTTACTCTCTCTGACATCTCATTATGGTAAGTAAGAAAAGGCTGTCACTACTGTACAACAACTATTGTTTCATGCACCCTTTATCTCTAGCTGATTTATATTTCTGAAAGTTGGGGCAAGAAAGAACGGTGGCAACAATGTGTGAGGGACAATGGCGTCCTTTGTCTTACAGAGAGAGGCCAGATCACAGTCAAGAGACTTGGAGGTAAGCCACTCACGAGATTAGAGTTGCAAGTCTACAGTAGGTTGAATGGGAGAGGTGGAGGGGAAGCTGTGAAGAAATCTTTTTCAAAACCTTTAATGCGTGGCATTTTTGTGGCTTTCCCGCTCCAGGAGCTGATATTGCTAATCCCTTTCTAAATGGTGTTTGAACACCGCTGTCCTCAGGGGTCCACCCGTCTCCCAGCTCCACCTCCTTATTCCCTGCTCCTTTGTTTATGCATCCTGGTCTAAATCCTTATGGGACTGATAAGGAAAATAACTGCCTTGGCATTGTACACTGTGGCACCAGGCTGGTTGCCGAAGTTGATTAACACTGGTCAAAGAATATTTTAGGTTGACTAATTACTTGCCAGGCTCTGGAATTTAGGGAGACGAAGCTTGCACGAGAAAAGAAGGTATTCCTTTTCACTCCCTTGAGTGACACTGGTCCAGGGAAGATTTTCAGAGGGAGGCACTGGAAAAATCTGGAAAATATAGTGCTTGTCATAGCGATGGTGTTGACTATTCCCAGATTAGCGAGGGCCCTTCTTCTTGAAGGAATGGTTGGGGAAGACTGATCATAACCCATGGTGATATCCATCTGTTGGAGATTAGAGATTTGCAGAGTGATATAGTTGTTCTGCTGCTGGAAATGACCTTTTCCCAAGGGGGCAGAGGTTCCTCGCTCCATGTGGGCTAACACAGTTTTACTCAAGTTAGTAGAGCTGACCCCAGCTGAAGATGTGGATTAAAGGCTGTAGTCTCAAAATCTCCCCTGACTTTTTTTGATGTTGGGTTTTATTTCCTAGTGGAAATTCAGTCCTCAATAGGATCTAATCACTGTGTTGATCTAAATCACTCAAATTTCATCAGGACGTGATGATCCTTCTTTTAATACATTTGAGAGATCATTAACCAAATATGCATTGTCCACATTCAGCAGAGAATAATCACAAAAGAAATAAAGGGATTACTAATTATTTGCTTTTTATCATCATTTTATTGCTCTTTTCAAGTTTTGTGTACCGAATGGAAACATCTTAAGTGTGTTAATATTTAGAAGATACAACAGCATTATGGAAATTAGACAAGTCAGGTAATATGTTTGTTTTGTGATAACCAGTGGAAGCATACTGTGTAGGTGAGAAGAGTGCTCTTCAAGACAGGATATGGGCATCTGCAGAGATTTACTAAAGGAGTGGCCAGATGCTGGACCACTCTTAGCTGTAAAGATGGTTAAAGGCATACATTCATTATAGTTTCCTTTGATTTTATAGCCTCACTCAACCAAGTGATAAGACAGCAAATAGCACAGTGTGCATTCATCTCACTAGCAAATAACATGGGGTAAAGTCAGTCAATAAAGCTAATTGTACCCGGACAATCCGGTTAAAAGCATCATCAGCCAGTTGTCAGGAGTACTCCTGCTTCAGTCAACAGACCAACCGCTCGCTATATCACACTTGGACTTTTCCAAAGTTTGGGATTGGATCTGGCCCTTCAAAACAAAACGTCAGGCCTCTTTCAAATGAACAAAAGCAGGTTGGCTTTCACCGTTTGCAGATGTGTGCTCTGCAGGGGCAGGCACCCTTGTTCAAACTAATGACAATAACAACAGTGACGTTAATAATAATAGTACTAACATATGTGAAATGTGAAATAACAGACCCCTAAGCAAACAATTACTCCAGTCATATAAGTTTGTACTGGATGTGGGTTTATTTGCAACGGCGGAGCCAGGTCCAGACATTGCTAACCACTTTTGAAATAGTCTGCACTGGAGGTAAGCTGCCATTTTTGTCTCATTAAGGCCTGCGTGAAAATGAAGGGGCTGATCATGGACAGTAAGACTACTGAGGGTTACAGTTATTGATAACGAGTGTTTTGAAAAAGATTTGGCATCTGTCTGCTTCAGGGGATGCCAGGTCTTCAGCCAGAGGCTGGATGGGGAAGAGAAGGCATCACGTCTGCCTACTGAGGTCTCCCACAGGCTCCTTTGGGAAGTCCTCTCCTGTGTCCTCTCTGAGGTGCTGCAGGGCGCTGCGTCTGCACCCTGACTTATTCGGTCAGTCCCTACATACCTGTACTTTATTACTAGCAAATTGCTAAAGCTGCTTCCTTCAGGCTTGGCTTTGGCCCTATAATCTCTTTAAAGAGCTGAAGAGGAGGGATGACACAGAGAAGCAGAGCAGCACTAAACCAGAGATGCTACCAACAGCACCCCATAAAGTCATCTCCTGCTCTGGGAGGCAGCACAGCTGCATTGTTTCAGACTCGGGCTGGTCCGGGGGTCGGCTACTGCCACTTTTCCCTCGCAGGCAAATCCTGGCCCCTTTCCCTTTGGAGCTCTACCCAACCGCTCAGAAACCCCGCAGCTGCGCGAGCCTGTAACCAGGGCTGCTGCCCTGGCTGTCGCGGCTCTCGTGGCTGGGGACACAGGCACGAAACGGGGCCCACGGGCCTTCAGCCAGGCAGCTGGGGCTGCCACTGCTTTCGCCTTGGAGGCTGGAGGAAATTTTAAATAAAAACTCTGTTCAGGATGGCAAATGCCGAGGCCTGGATTTGATGGAAATATTAATCCCAGAGGGAAGCGTGCAGCATGTGGGGCTCTTACAATGAGATGCAGACTTCTGAAGATGTCCCTTAATGACATTATTTATGCTTATTTTTCAGTGCTGTGGTAGCTCCCAGGAGCTATGAAGCAAGTGCCTCTTAACCTTGGGACTCTATAAACACAAGCTAAAAGAGTGATCCTGCTCCTGAAAGCTCTCTCTCTTTGGCAAGCTGACATTTGAGCTGATACTGTTTTACTTAGCTAGTAAAATACACAGTGAGTGCCTGCTTTTTCCAGCTGGGTGCTTACCCGTGTCTCTCCCCCTGCACTTCGCGTGGCCACATTTCTTTCACCTTTACGCAATGTGGCATTCCTTGTGCAACTTCATCATTTCCATTTTCAAGTGTGTGCTCTGATTCAGCCATGGCTGATAGTCACTTGGTATAGTGTAAACAATTAAAAAAAAAAAAAGAAAAAAGAAAAAAGAAAATTTCTTCCAGTTTTCCTGAGTTTATTTCTTCATGTTAGGAGCTCTCTGATAGGCAAAATGATAGTCTGTGAAGGAAGGTCTAAAACATCACTCTGAGGCCCGCTCAGCACACTCCCTGTCCTATCTTAAAATGGGGCAAAAATGAGGAGCTTATAGAGCACCTTATTGTGGCTGGACACATCTTGCTTTCTATGATGGGCTTCTGGCAGGTTCTAGTCTGCTTTCCATATTGTTTAGCATTCTTTTTCCCTGCTATGCACAGTAAAAGATATGAACACAATTAAGACGCAATTTCTGCTTTGGTCAAAATTGCATCCAAGTGTAATTGAATATACCTTAGGGAAACAAAAACCCACAAAAATTTCATGAAATTAGGTTCCTTGTCTATATAAATTATGTCCAAACTTTTTTTTATGGTCGCTGGAAGCACCATTGTCATTAAAAAAGCTTGTGAAGAAAAGGTATTTCCTTTCTCCCAGAGTTTTTTATGTACAGAATTGCTATAGTCTAGTTTGGCTTGCTAAAGTTAACCTGGAATTAGTGCTTCAGATGCTCAGCTTTAAATTAGCAGCTCGACAGTGGTTCCATGAGTGTCTGAGCAGTGCTTGTGGCCCAGCTGATGCTTTTGGAAGCAGAGCTGGGGCCGAGTGTTGAAGACGGGAACTGTTTCAGCAGTGCCCAGTAGTACGAGAGACTCCCAGCAGCAGGTCTGTGGAAAAAATAACTCCACAAATAAAAGCAAATAGTCTGCAGCTGGTTAAGATCCCTGAGCAGATGGCAACTGACAGTGTGGCCTCATGATGAAGAACAGCAAAAGCAAACCAGTGACAGAGAGAGGGATGACATCAGGGCAGATCTTTACTAGCCACAGGTGCTGTGGAACAGTGCCCTTAGAGAGCCAGGGCTGGGATGAGAAAGATGGAGAAGAAAGATTGTATTGCACCCAGCACAAGTTGGAAATGTGTGTCCTAATTTACGTAGCTGTGCAATGGGAATTCACCTGGATGTGGTCAACACTAGCTCAGTAATACTTGTGATGCATTCAGCCTTCATGAATTGCTGGGGCTGGTAAAAAGAGGTGACTGCGAGGGAAATGCAGGAACACCATAAAGCACCATAAGTGGTATGGCAAAAAACTCCAGTTATTTACCTACTAATTACAGAAGGCACTAAGAGGCACCCGCTGAAATGATCAGGTAGAAAATGAAAAGGAAATACTTTTTTTCACTATGCAGAACTAGACTGGTTGGATGGGAGTGATGGAACTGGGATGTCTGGAGTTGCAGAGAGTTGCTCCATACGTCAAGCTACACTGGTCAAGCCTGGAGGATGCCCATTGGCAAAAGATGAGAATAATGAAATGCTGCTCATTAAGTAAGTGGTCACAATTTATTGTGTGTGGAGAAGAAAACATATGCCCTAGGGCAAAAATTATAGGAAAGATCTTCATAGATCATAGCATACTTTAGCTTGGAGAGGGTCTCAAAGGTCATCTGGTCCAAGCCCTGCTCAAAGCAGGGCCAACTGTGATGCTAGGTTATGTCATTACATGATCAAGTAATTTCAGTGTCCGTGTTGTATTCAGAAAAAAAGCTGGTCTAGGTGTGCATGGACTACTTTTGTTCTCACTTTTCCTTACTTTTGAGTGCTTGTCTTGTTAACTAGAGGAATATTTCCTGGTGCTAGCCTTGCAGACGGTTGTGTAGTTTGATATGTAGGAGTTGCAACTTGTCCTAGCAATTATAAACCCCACCTGCAATTATTTTTAGGCATAAAAGGGTAAGCCAGCTTTAAAAAGCATGTCTTACAAGCTGTATCAATCTTGCAAAATTGCAACATTGCCATGAAGAAATGTGCTGAGGCATGTGAGGCTTGGGCATATTTAGGCTGCTGACAGGATGAATCTTGAGTGGCACCATCTTAGTGAACCAATTAAATAACGGGTGCTAGTTTCCTCAGGCTATGACCCAAGGGAATTTTGCATTGTTCAGCTGAAAGTTGGAATTAGTGAGTCAAAGTCTTCCCTGTATTACACTGGTTAAACAGTGACCTCAGCTTTGTTACCCCATATTTCCATTCAACAAACACAGGGCCTTATCCTGCAAATGTACAGTAGAAGGCGTTAACTTCCACCCAGTTTTGGAATCAAATCTTTCACATTTTTGCTGAAAAAAGTAGCTATGGTGTGTTTCAAGAATATGATGAGAAAACCCAAACAAAACAGAACACTTTAATTGGGAATAAAAAGGGAAAATGAGGACAGAGGAAAGTCTTCATGAAGGAATGTTTCATGCAGGGCATGAAGCTTCAAACTCAGGAAGGTTTGTAGCTATGGGTTCATGAACAAGCAGGGAAGTAAAATAGGATGTAGGCTTACAGCTGAGTCTCTGATCTAGGTTCAGATTTGCAGGACAAGGGATGTGGGATGCGTGTGAAAGGCTACAACCCACCTGCCAGTGGCACTGACTGGAATGGCAGTGACACCTTCACAGAGGTATGGCAGGTAGCCTGCATGCTGCCGGGAGCAGTGGGAGCTCCAAAGCTCTTACACACGGTGTACGCACTGGGACCCTGATGTCTTTGCAAGACAGTCTACTGCAGCAGGAAAGAAGGGCATCTTGGGAAAGGACTGCAAGGAGCATAGCTTAGTAGCGCAGAACAAATAAATGGGATCAGACTGAAAGAACCAGGAGGCAGAAGAGAGATGGGTCAATTCAAACTGACTGTGGAAAACAATGCTTGTATGTACAGTCTATGAGTTGTGCAAAGCAGCACAGTAATGAAGTGCAAACAGCAAAAGCAAACTTTACAGCTTCATAGGGGCCAGGATAAACCAGGGATATCTTAATGGCAAGAGCAGCATGGTCATAGTTCAGTTTCTAGGAAGGGGATTCTCAGATGGGCATCCACTGAAAAGCTGTGATCAGGGAGCAGAAGGTCTGCTTTGCAGTATCTGGGAAAACTTACGTGCTATGTTGAGGCCACAAACCACCTACAACTGATGCAGGATTCATATGACGGAACAGTAAATCACATGAAGGGAAGATGTTTCCCCACGGGGAGTAACAAAGCAATGACAATATTGAATCAGGGGTGAGACAAGGAAGAGTTTAATGGCAAAAGCAATAGCAGGGATATTTTCCTGCCAGTGTTGATCCATTGCTGTGAGCTACGTGTAATCCACTATCTCCTTGTAATGCGCTAGGCTTTGATGGGCTGGGTGACCAAGATGCTGCTTTCCCCGGGTGAGCTTGCTTGCTGCAGCCCTCAGGGAATGACATCCCACAGGACACAGAAGCCAAGAGACCACCACTCCCCGGCCAGGCAGCAAACGGGAGCAAAGAAGACAAAGAATGGAGTCTACAGACCGGTGGGAAGGTGAGAGTCCCACCGGCTGACAGCCCAGTGAGGCAAAAACAAAGGCAGGAGCCCCAGTGAAGCACAGATCACGCGAGATAGCAGGGGACCGGGGACAGCGGTGACAGGAAGATCCGTAATGCAGTGGAGTCTGCTAGCCAGAAGCTTGGAAAAGATCCAGCATATGAAGACTGCCAAGTCACTGGTGATGGAGAAGAGCAACAAGCAAGGTAGACGGGGAATCAAAGGGGCAGGCTGGTTCCACCGGCGGGAAAGCTCCCCGCGGCCGGCACCACCCGTGGGCGACACGGCAGCGCCCTGTCATCGAAGCTGGTGCTGGCCTTGAGGCCGGCCCTGACCCCTACGGCTGTGCCCTGCGCGGCGCCTGCTTCTGCCACAGCTGGGGAAAAAGCTCCTAACCCGCCTAAATTCCTCACCCGAAGCTTTTGGGTTTTACCTCTGTGCCTCTGCTGGGGGGTGGGGGGAGCAGAGCGTGTTTGCTATCATTTTA